>PVJN01007997.1:0-67063 GCA_004026805.1 Lasiurus borealis | reverse complement strand
AAAAATCTGATGAATAGAACAAACTGGTGAATATAATAGAATCAGGGACATAGAAAGAGAGTGGACTGACAATTCTCGGGGTAATGGGGTGAGGGTTGTTCAGGGAGAGACTGGACAAAAATTATACTCCAAAAATTATACATCCATTGTCCTATGGATGAGGACAATGCGGAGAGAGGTAAGAGCAGAAGGAGGGGTGGGAGCTGGGTGGAGGCGAACTATAGGGAGAAAAAAGAGGAACAAATGTAATAACCTGAAGAATAAAGATTAAAAAAAATAATAAAATAAAATCATTTACCACTGCAACAAAAAATTAAAGATACTTAATTAAGGAGGTAAAAGACTTTTACTCGGAAAACTACAGGACACTGAGAAAAAATATAGAAGAGAATGTAAACAAGTGGAAGAATATACTCTGATCATGGATTGGAACAAGTAACATCATTAAAATGTCCATTCCTACCCAAAGCAATCTACAGATTCACAGAAATCCCTATTAAAATTCCAATAGCTTATTTTACAGAACTAGAATATTCCAAAAACTTATATGTAAACAAAAAAGACCCCAAACCGCTGAAGCAATCTTGAGAAAGAACAAAATTAGAAGGGATCACAATACCAGATATCAATTTATACTACAAAGCCACTGACTGTAATCAAAACACCTGCTACTGCCACAAAAACAGGCATATAGATCAATTGAACAAAACACAGAGCCTACAAATCGATCCAAGCCATTATGGTCAATTAATATTTCAAAAGGAGGCAAGGACATACAGTAGAGTCAATACAGTCTCTTCAGTAAGCGGTGCTGGGAAAATTGGACAGCTATGTGCAAAAACAAGAACGTAGACAATCAGCCAAAACTGGTTTGGCTCAGTGGATAGAGCGTCAGCCTATGGACTGAAAGGTCCCGGGTTTGATTCCGGTCAAGGGCATGTACCTTGGCTGTGGGCACATCCCCAGTGGGGGGGGGGGGGTGCAAGAAGCAGCTGATCGATGTTTCTAAGCTCTCTATTCCTCTCCCTTCCTCTCTGTAAAAAAATTAATATAATATATTTAAAGAGAAAAAAGGAAATAATTTTTTTAAAAGAAGAAAGTAGACCATCAACTTACACCATACACAAGAATAAACTCAAAATGGATAACAGACGTAAATGTAAATTGTGCAATCATAAAAATCCTAGAAGAAACTATAAATAGCAAAATCTCAGATATCTCTCATGGCAATATGTTTACGGATACATCTCTTAGGGCAGTGGTTCTCAACCTTCCTAATGCCACGACCTTTTAAGACAGTTCCTCATGTGGTGATGACCCCCAACCATAAAATTATTTCCATTGCTACTTCATAACTGTAATTTTGCTACTGTTATGAACTGTAAAGTTAGTATCTGAAATGCAGGATGTATTTTCATTGTTACAAATTGAACATAATTAAAGCATAGTGATTAATCACAAAAACAATACGTAATTATATATTGTGAAATATTTATTTCTAATTACAAATAAATGAAATTTTGTCTTGAATCATGGTATAGCATGGGTAACAGTCTTAATATAACAACAGTAAACTACATTGCTACATTTTGCTACACCGAGGAGTGGTATGTTGGTTCCTAAGACCATGGGACATAGGTGTTTTCCAATAGTCTTAGGCGACCCCTATGAAAGGGACGTTCGACCCGCAAAAGGGTCGCGACCCACAGGTTGAGAACTGCTGTCTTAGGGCAAGAAAACTAAGGAGAAAATAAACGAATGGTACTACATCAAAATGAAAACCTATACAACAAAAGAAACCATCAACAAAATGAAAAGGGAGCCCACTGTATGGGAGAACATATTTGGCAGTGATATGTCTGCTACATGGTTAATATCCAAAATATATAAGGAACTCATACAATTTAACATAAGAAAGACAAACAATCCAATTAAAAAATGGGCAAAGAACCTATATAGATACTTCTTGAAAACAGACATATAGACATACAGATGGTCCAGAGACATATGAAAATATGCTCAAAGTCAATAATCATCAAATAGATGCAAACTAAGACAACAATGAGTTATCACCTCACACCAGTAAGAATGGCTACCATCAACAAATCAACAAATTATTATACTGGTGAAGATTTAAAGAAAAGAGGACTCTAGTACATGGCTGGTGGGAATGCAGACTGGTGCAGCCATTATAGAAAACAGTATGGAGTTTCCTCAAATAGGAACTGCTATTTGACCAAGTGATCTCATTTCTAGGAATATATCCTAAGAAACCTGAAACACTCATCAGAAAGAATGTATGTACCCTTATGTTCATAGCAGCACACTTTACAATAGCTAAGATCTGGAAACAGTCCAAGTGTCCATCAATAGACAAATGGATAAAAACGCTTTGGTACATTTAAACCATGGCATACTCTGCAGCAATAAAAACAGAAGGATCTCTTACCCTTTGAGACAGCATGGAGGGACCTGGAGAGTATTAAGCTAAGTGAAACAAGCCAGTCTGAGATAGACAGTATCACATAATCTCACTCATGTGGAATCTAATGAACAAAATAAACTGATAAACAAAACAGATTCATAGACACAGAAGCATAGAACAGACTGAAATCTCTGAGCAAGGCAGAGGTTGGTGGGCAGGTGGGAAGAGATCAACCAAAAAACTTGTACGCATATATGCATACCCCACGGATACAGACAATAGGGTGGTGGGGGCTGGACAGGGGTAGGTGCAGGATATCATGGGTGAATGGGAGAATAAAGGGAAATATATGTAATGTTTTCAACAATAAAGATTTTCAAAATTATGTTTAGTCATACAAGGTTAAAAGTTGGTCACAGAAAAATACAGTTGGAAAAATTTAAAACTGGTAGAGTGAAATTTTAGTTAATAAAGAATAAAATAAAATGTTGTACTTATTATTTAATATGAGGCTATGTTCATTAATTTTAGAGAGAGGAAGGTAGCAAGAAGGGGGTGGGGGTACATCAATGTAAGAGAGAAACACAATATGAGAGTGAAATACCAATCTGTTGCCTCCAGTATGCTCCCTGCCCAGTGCTTGAACCTATAACCCTGATATGTGGTCTGATGGGGAACTGAACCCTCAACTCTTTGGTATATGGGACGACTCTCCGACCAACCCAGCCACTTGGTCGGGACAAATTTTGTGTTAAGATATGAGAAATGGCAAAAGCAAGGTTCAAAAATGTGCAATCAAAACTGGCTATATGGCCCAGCCGGCGTGGCTCAATGGCTGAATGCCAATCTATCAACCAGGAGGTCAAGGTTTGATTCCCAGCCAAGGCATATGCTGGGGTTGCGGCCCAAACCCTAGGGGTGTGGCGTGCAGGAGGCCAATCAATAATTCTCTTTATCAACTGATGTTTTTCTCTCTCTCTCCCTCTCCCTTCCTGTCTCAAATAACAAAAAATATTTTTTAAAGACTAAAAAACAACCCCAACAACTGGCTATGTAGTACAAGTATTTTAAAGTTAGTTACTTATTAACTAACTAATAAAGTTATACTTGATTTACAATTTAAATATGCTCTACTAATATGAACCATGGTGTTTAAAAGAGCCCTGCAGCTCAGAGTAACACTCAGCCTTACATTCCCTGATCTATCCCTGTTTCCATAGCAGCAGGTAAAAGAGTGTGGTGAACCAAGAAAATGACACTGTTCCCCTAAAAAGAAATTTATGACTCAGGGTTGTACCATCCAAAGCACTCAAGATCTCACCAGATTATTTGTCTAATTAACAATTAATTAACCAGAGCTAATCTGATTATGACATTACCCCTTTTTAAATCAGTTGATGAGAGGTGATCAGATTCCGAAGCCTGGAAAGCACTTAGAATGAAAGGCAAAATATGTACATGTACATATATGAGAATGTAAGTATAACTAAGTCATCATAGAATAACTATAGAATATAGAACTCTAGTCCTATGTGATACAACAAGAAATGTGTCCTGAGATGAAGACTGCAATGTTCAACAGAACAGACTATGAATAGATTGCATTCGTATTAGCCTGTAAAATATGAATCAAAGCAGTCTAATGACATTCATTAAAGACATAGGCTGATTTTAATATCAATAGGATAAAAGGAAATTCCAAGGAAAGATTCAATTATATATAAATATTTAGTATATGATAAGGAAGGATTCCAAACCAGTAGGGAAAGACTAAAACTATTTAATAATGGTACTAGAAAAACTGTTAGTAATTTGTGAAAAAGTATCTTACACAAAATAAAACAAAATCCAGGTGGATTATTTTTTAAGAAGTACTTAAAAATTAAAACAATCTGCCTTAGCCACTTTGGTTCAGTCAATAGAGCACTGGCCTGAAGACCAGAGAGTCCTGGGTTAGGTACGAGTCAAGGGCACAGGTCCTCTCTGGCCCAGGCCTTTTTCTGGGCGCATGGTAGGAAGCAACCAATCAATGTGCTTCTCTCACATCAATGTTTCTCTTTGCTTTCCCTCTCTCTTCTACTCTCCCTAAAAATCAATGGGAAAACATCCTCAAGTGAGGATTAACAAAAATAATAATAAATAAATAAATAATCTAAAAGGCTGAAAGAAAATATTTTTTAAATATTTATATAAGTTTAAGGAAGGAAAGACTTTGCTAGGCATCAAAAAGTAAAAAATCAGAGATGGCAACGGCAGATTTAAGCTTTTCAAATTTATACTTCTACATCAATGTGAAGCCATTAAAATGTATTCATTCAGAGTCTAATCACCTCAACTATTCTCCATATTATCCACATCTCTCTATGGACTGTTTTAATAATCTTCTCATGGTCTTCCTGCTGTCATTCTTGACTTTGTACATTGTATCTACAACAAAGCAGCCAGACAACGTTACATCTAGGTTCAGAACCTTCAATGACTCACTTTTCACTCAACCTAAATAACAAAGTCCTTCCACTGGCTTACATAACCCTACATTGTTGTCTCCTCATGTGGCCTCATTACCTATTGCACTGTACCCCTCCTCCAGCTCTTGCTTACTCTGTCCCAGCCACTTGTCCCTATGTCTATTCATTTGCATATTAATCATATGATAATAATGTTATCTAATAAAGAAGAAATATGCTAATTGATCACCACTCTGTCACAAAGATGGCTACACCTACAGCTGAGGCCAAGTTCTCATAAGGAGCCTTATCGAGCAATCAGCAGGGACCTGAGGCTAAGCCCTCCCCAACCCCTGTGGGGCTTGACATAAGATCTCAGGCCATGTCCCCCAACCAGCAGGGCTTGAAAGGGGACCTCAGGCCATGTCCCACACCTGAGAGGGCTTGACAGGGGACCTCAAGGTGCACTTCTTGTTTTGGTGCTGGGCTAGGGGACCTCAGGCTGCTCCCCCCGCCCCAGCGCCAGACCTGGGAACTTCAGGCTGTGTCTCCCACCATGTGGGACTTGACAAGGGACCTCAAGCGACACCCCCCACCCCAGCACTGGGCCAGGGGACTTGAGCCTGTGCCCCCTCGCCCCCACCCAGCGGGGCTTGATGGGGAACCTGAGGCTGCGCCCACCTCCCAGTGCTGGGCTGGGGGACCTCAAGCCATGCCCCCATCCTGGCACCATGCCAGGAGACTTGAGGCTATGCCCCCTGCCTGGCAGGGCTTGACAAAAGTGGGACTGGGTCTGGATCTAGCCCAATTATAGGGGGGCCTGGTTGGGTCTGGGTATCACATGATTTTGAGGTGCATGTGGGTGGGTTGGGACTTAATTCTGGGTCCCAGGGTGAGCCCCAAACTCTGACAGGAAGAAGGTTTTCATATACATTTTACTAATTTTCTTTCATCTCTGACACTTCTATTATAGAGAAAGGGCAAATAGCAATATTAAATTACTTCCTCTAATTAATCCCCTTTTAATGGGCACAAATTTCATGCACCGGGTCTTACTATTAAAAGCCTAGGTGGTCCCTACACTATCACAAGATGGCTGCACTCACAGCAAAGGTGGGGTTCCCATGATGGCTCCAGCCTATCTCTTTGGGGGAATCTATCGAGGAGCCTCGAATGGGTAAGTAGGGCATACTTCTTTGGGGCTATCGATTGTGGGGCTCCCGGCCTGAGAGAGGAACAGGCCAGGCTACTCCCACCCCCTGCCCACGATATGCACAATTTTCATGCACTGGGGCTCTAGTCTTGATAATATTTAACATTTACAAAGTAATACTATGAGCCAGACATTGTTCTAACTGCTTTACATATATTTTCTCATTCAATTCCAATATTTACTTCCTTCACTTTACAGATGATGAAATTGAGGTTAATTAATCTGTCCTTTGAACTGTCAGTTAAGTGGTGAAGCCAGAATTCAAAATTACAGGTGAAGGAAGCCTACTCCACAATCCAAATTCTAACCTCGGTGATATTTTCCCACTTATATTCTCACTGCTTATCTTCATTTAACATTCTTTAGAAACAAGTATAATATAAATAGAAGGTAGGGTAAGGACTAAGATATGGAAATACCAAAGTGCTTGATATAGGGTTAGAGAGGTTGTAAAAGGTAGAGAAAATCAAGAATGAAAATACTTCTTAAAGGAAAAAAATCAGCACATAATGTGTTATTATATAAAACAAAATATGCATTTAAAACTTACTTTTTCTGTAGTAACAGTCAAAGAAGGAACCAATGCTGGTGATGGTTCTGGTTGTTTCTTATGTTTTTGTTTGTGTTTGTCCTTTTCCTTATATTTCTAAAAATGAATAGAAGTAAAATCCAATTTAAATAACATGTACAAGATGAGATTTTTACAAAATAATTGCTTGGTAATTTGAAATGTTAATAGCGTTACTATATATTAAAATCTTATATAATAAAAGGCTAATATGCAAATCGAGCAAACGGCGGAACTACTGGTCACTATGGCACACAATGACCACCCGGGAGTAGAGGCTCAATGCAGAAGCTGCCCCCTGGTGGTCAGTGTGCCAGAAACTGGGCTAACAGTTGGTGAGTGCAGTGGCAGGAGCCTCTTCCACCTCCGTGACAGCACTAAGGATGTCTGACTGCTGACTTAGGCCCACTCCCCCAGAGGAATGGGACTAAGCTGGACATCCCCTAAGGTCTCCCAGAATGCAAGAGGGTGCAGGCCAGGCAGTGGAGGAGACCCCTCTCTCCAGTGCACAAATTTTGTGCACCAGACCTCTAGTATAATAATACTAGTATAAGGTTTTTTTTTAATATATTTTATTAATTTTTTATAGAGAGGAAGGATGAGATAGATAGAAACACTGATCAGCTGCCTCCTGCTCACCTTCTACTGAGGATGTGTCCACAACCAAGGTATATGCCCTTGATTAGAATTTAACCTGGGACCCTTCAGTCCAAAGGCCGATGCTCTATCCACCGAGCCAAACCAGTTAGGACTAGTATAAGTTATTTAAAGTGACTTCAGCTTCCTTCTCCTTGAATAAGCAACTGAAGTCTACATTTCCTACATTTATATCTGGCAAACTATTTCATTTTTTTCTTCATTTTAAAAACAAAATACTTTTTTGTATTTTTATAAATACAACCTCAAAATTTGAATAGCACTTTGACATGCATTTTCACATTAGAATAGTGTCAGATTCTCCATCAACATGCATTAAATTCTATGGCCCACAAACTATAAACCAGGAAAAAAAAAATCTTCCTAGAATTATTCAGAAAATGGATGATTTAGTTATCACTAACAAAAATATTTCAAGTTATGGTTTGCTGCTTTCCCTTTAAGTCTTAATATACTCTTCTGATAGACCAAATGGAGAATGAGGCCTTCTATTCTGAGGTCTCCCAGTCTACAGCCAGTACCACCCAAGCCCAGACATGTACATTAAGATGATGTTGAGCTACCTAACCAGCTGAATATAGTCTCATGAATAAATCTAGCTGTTACCACATGGGAAAAACATTAATTGTTCCTGCTAAGCAACTAAAAATTGTGGGGTCATTTATCAAGCAACAGTATATAAGCAAAACAAGACTAGAATTCACAAGTGGGTCATGGGAGTTAAAGAAAGTACTAATTAAAATTAACACACATTAGGTTATGTTGGGCTATTTTTGTATTCACCAAATAACAAATATAATTTATAAATATGAGATTCAAATGATTCTGTCTATTACATTCTGTATCAATGTTTTTCTCCCAAAAGATAATAAAGGAACCTTTTCTACCTTTATTCATGTTCTACTTCCCATACTGGTTTTATTATGAAAGGATACAAAAGCTGGGATAATTTTATAATGAATGACCCAGAATACCAAGGTAAACAAACTCTAAATACTTGAAAAGCACATGAGAAAAAAGGCAAAAAAAGGAAGCACATATAAATGTGTAAGAATGTAATGACATGTAAGTCATCATGGAATACTACAAAACTCTGCTCTGAAGGTAGAAACCAAGATGACAGCATAGGTAAACACCTAAACTACTGCCTCCCACAACAATATCAACACTACAACTAAAAGAGAAAACAGACACATCCAGAACCACAGGAAAGCTGGCTGAGTGGAAATTCTACAACTAAAAGGAAAGAGGAAAGCACATTGAGACTCAGAGGAGCTGAAAAAGGCTGAGGTAGGGAGACATGCACAAGGAGAGGACGGGAGGATGAGCGCAAGAGTGGCTGAGTGAGCAGCTGGTTTCAAAGCAGAGGGAGACAGAAGCTCCCAACTGTGCTGAACACCAGTTCCAGGCAAGACTCTAGGGACCAAGACTCATTTGGGGAGAAACTGGACTATCTGGCAGTGGGTAAAACTTGAGAGCGGCTTTCTCTCAGAGGTGATTGCAGCAATTACCGAAGGACACTGAGACTAACTCAGGGGACTCATAGGCAGGGCTGACAGGAAGCCAGGGCAGTCTGCTCAGCCCTGAGACTCCACCCCATCCACACCCAGCACAGAGGCTTCTACATTTTGCAACTCTGGTCTTCTAAGGCTGTTTCGAGCACAGAAGTTCTCCCAGCGCAGACACAGATGATCCTCACAGCTAATCGGCCTGGAGGTCAATTCCTCCCAGTGATACCAACAACAATCAAGACTTAACTACAACAAGGCGGTGCACACAGTCCACAAAGGGTTGCACAAAAAGTGTCCACCTCAGGTGACTGGGGGAGAGTATTATATTTCATATAATACTGATTTGATGGTGGTAAACTCCTTTAGCTTTTTCTTATCTGTGAAGCTCTTTATCTGACCTTCAATTCTGAATGATAGCTTTGCTGGGTAGAGTAATCTTGGTTGTAGGTTCTTGCAATTCATCACTTGGAATATTTCTTGCCACTCTTGTCTGGCCTGCATAGTTTCTGTGAAGAAATCAGTGACAATCATATGGGTGCTACCTTGTAGATAATTAACTGTTTTCCTCTTGCTGCTTTTAATATTCTCTCTTTTGTCCTTTGTTCTTGGCATTTTAATTATGTGTCTTGGTGTAGTCCTTTTTGGATTCCTTTTGTTTGGGGTTCTGTGTGCTTCCTGGACTTGTAAGTCTATTTCTTTCACCAAGTGGGGGAAGTTTTCAGTCATTATTTTTTCCAATAGGTTTTCAGTATCTTGTTCTCTCAATTCTTCTGGCACCCCCATAATTCTGATGTTTGTACACTTGTGGTTGTCCCAGAGACTCCTTACACTATCTTCAAATTTTTGGATTCTTTTTCTTTTTCTTTTGTTGGTCGAGTGTTTTTTTGCTTCTTTGTATTTCAAATCTTTGACTTGAATCTTGCATCCCTCTAATCTGCTGTTAGGTCTCTGTATAATATTTTTTATTTCAGTCAGTGTTTGTTTAATTTCTAGTTGGTTCTTTTTCATATCCTTGAGCGTCTCGCTAAGTTATAGGCCTTTTCTAGGAAATTCTTGAAAAACCTTATAATCGTGGTTTTGAACTCTATCCAGTCATTTGCTGTCCTCCATTCTTTCATTTTTCATTGTTCCTTTGTCTCTGCATTTTGGCTGCTTTCCTGAGTTGGTAGAGTAGCTTTGTGTGCGAGGTGTCCTATAGGGCCCAAAGCTCAGGCTCCCCAGTTACCTGAGGTGGACACTTTTGGTGCAACCCTTTGTGGACTGTGTGCACAGCCTTGTTGTAGTTAAACCTTGATTGTTGTTGGTATCACTGGGAGGAATTGACCTCCAGGCCAATTGGCTGTGAGGATCAGCTGTGTCTGCGCTGGGAGAACTTCTGTGCTTGAGAGAGCTTTATGAGACAAGACTTGCAAAATTTCAAAAGCCTCTGTGCTCAGCTTGAATGGGGCGGAGTCTCAGGACTGAGCAGACACGTTTGGCTTTCCATCAGCCCTGCCCTATGAGGCCACTGGGTCTCAGTGACCCTCAGTAATCATTGCAGTCCTCTCTTCATGCACTTAAGCACATGCCTCCCCACCTCTGCCCTTCTCAGCTCCCCCAAGTTTCCGTGCGCTCCTCTCTTTTTACCGACAGTCCAGACTCTTCCCTATGAGTCTGGGTCCCCAGGTTCTCGCCCGAAACTAGGGTTCAGTGCAATTGGAATTGGAGTTCAGCGCAACTGGGAGCCCCTGACCTCCTCCCACTAGAGATAAGATAGCTAGTGGCACTCTCAGCGGTCAGTCCTCTCTGTGCGCACTCACGCACGCGTCTCCAGGCCTCTGCCTTTCACGGCTTCTGGGAGTTTCCATGTGCTCCTTTTTTTCCCCCCACAGTCCAGACTCTCCCCTGTATGAGTCTGGGTCTCCAGAGTCTCGCCTGGAACTGGGGTTCATTGCAGTTGGGAGTTCCCATCTCCCTCCCACTAGAAGAAGCCAGCCAGGCACTCAGATGCCTGTCCTTTCCTTGCATGTGTCTCCATACCTCAGCTTTTTGCAGCACCTTTGATTCTCATCTGCCCTTCTCTTTCTTATGAGTTGTAGAATTTCCACTCAGCCAGCTTTTCTATGGTTCTGGATGATGTTCGTTCTGTCTTTTAGCTGTAGTTTTGAAATTGTTGTGCGAGGCAGCAATTTTGGTGTTCACCTATGCCACCATCTTGATTTCTCTCCATAGGTATTAAACTTGATTATTTTCTCTTGCTAATGTCTCATACTTACTTAATTATTAGACTAGCTGAAAGAATCCTGTGTGCAAAAGTTTCTTCCTTTCCCACAAAGGTTTATTCAAGAAATTACCTAAATTACAGTACAGTAAATGTCTAGAGAGCCTCCCAAGCATGATCAAGCCGACAAAAAGTTGCATGGCAAAGAAATTGCACCCCCAAAATAAACAATATAAAAAGCATAATATGAATAAGATAATCATCTCAATCTAAGAGTCCATATAACTGAGCACGAATCTATTTCTCAAAACTGGCCAGATGAAATAAAACTTAAATATTCAAACTTAAGTTCAAATAAAGCTCAAAAAGGAGATGATAAATAAAGATTAAAGTAACAAAAACAAAAAATACCTTGGGACATGCAGAACCAAAGTAATTTAAAAGCAAAAACAGAAACACCAAGGAAAAGAATAATACTGCTGAAAAAAACAGCAGACATTAAAACAGTTAGAAAGGAACTACAAAAAAACAAAGATGGCCATGGCCAGTAGCTAAATGGGTGGGAGCATCATCGTGTACACCAAAAATGGTGTGAGTTCAATTCCTAGACAGGACACACACCTAGGTTTTGGGGTTAATCCCCGGTCAGGGCATGTATGGAAGGCAACTAATCAATGTTTCTCTTTCACATCAATGTTTCTCTCTTTCTCTTTTTTCTCCTCTCTTTCTAACTAAAATAAACAAAAACGCCGAAACCGGTTTGGCTCAGTGGATTGAGCATCAGCCTGGGGACTGAACGGTCCCGGGTTCGATTCCAGTCAAGGGCATGTACATTGGTTGTGGGCACATTCCCAGTGGGGGTGTGCAGGAGGCAGCTGATCGATGTCTCTCTCTCATCCATGTTTCTGGCTTTCTGTTCCTTTCCCTTCCTCTCTGTGAAAAATCAATAAAATATATCTTTAAAAAAATAATAATAAAATAAAATCAACAAAAACATATCTACCGCAGGTGAGGATTTTTTAAAAAGGAGTAAAAAAAATACAAAGATAATCAAACATAAGGATAATTTATGCCTCTACAGTAGCAAATTTAATGAATGGGTAACTGAATATGTATTCAAACTTTTGTAATAGGCCATAAAACAAAAATCGAAAAAAATGCATTCTAAAAAATTATTATAAAATGTTTAACAGTGAGAATTATTGGGAGTAAACTTAATAGAATGTAAAAGGGAGAAAGTATGTGTAAGGGACAAAGACAAAACACTGATTGGCTTTAGTCCTCTCCTAGCAATATTCCAGACCCAGTTTAAATTCATAGGAGGAAAAAATGTAACCCAATTAATTATATTATATACAGCAAGACATAATCTGAAAATTAAAGCAAGAAGGAATCACTTTCCATTATGAAAAAACTCAGACAATACAGCTCCTAATATCTTATTCTTGAAAAAAAAAAATTACTTGACAATAAAACTGAGCCAATTTTAGAGATGATATAAAGAACTTAGTGGAGCCAAAACCGGTTTAGCTCAGTGGAAAGAGCGTCAGCCTGTGGGCTGAAAGGTCCCAGGTTCGATTCCGGTTGGAGGCATGTACCTTGGTTGTGGGCACATCCCCCATAGAAGGTGTGGGAAAGGCAGCTGATGGATGTTTCTCTCTCATCAATGTTTCTAACTCTCTATCTCTCTTCCTTCCTTTCTGTAAAAAATCAATAAAATATATATATTTTTTAAAAACTTAGTGGAGAAGATGTGGTAAAAAGATTGGTAGTAACAGTGACCATATTTAAATTAAATATAGAACAAATGCCTAATTAATTCTGAGGATTATATTTACACAATATAATGTCAAAATCTGAAAAATATAAAGAAATGTCTTTAAAAAACAAACAAATTGGATAGCAGGAAACCAGAGGAGCATGGAGATACTAACAGTCTTTCATCGTAGGAGATCAATATTGATTTTGAAGCATGTACTTAAAACAAAACATACGTTTGCTACCAAACAGTAATTATACACAAATCCCTTCTTGTAGACAAAGTCCCTGGGTTTCTTTCTTTAGCTAATTACCCTCTGATATTCTCATAAAAGTAGCCCCATACTCCAGCTCAGAGGTAAACATGAGTGCATTTAAGTTGAATTGGCTACTGTTAAATTGACCAATATTAGAAAACCCTAGCCTCTGAACTTTTTTAAAAATATTTTATTGATTTTTTACAGGGAGGAAGTGAGAGAAATAGAGAGTTAGAAACATTGATGAGAGAGAAAAACATCAATCAGCTTCCTCCTGCACACCTCTTACTGGGGATGTGCCCACAACCAAGGTACATGCCTTGACCAGAATCCAACCTGGGATTCCTTCAGTCCGCAAGCCAATGCTCTATGCACTGAGCCAGACTAGTTAGAGCCTCTCAATATTTTTGTTTTTGTATTTGGTGTTTTTTTTAACCTCTATTATCCAATTTAAAGATATCTATATTTAAGGAAATACCTCTTTTTTTATAAGAAACTTTTATCTGAAGCTCAACAATGCTATTTTACTTCACTTTCTTTTTCTTCTATATAGCCAAGTAAATCTGATCTTTATATTTTAAATTTTTTATAGCATTACATGATTTTAACAAAATTATTTTTAATCTATTGAACCATCTTTTTTTACCTCTGGTATAAAAAAAAACATTTGGAATGTTTACTTAGTGGTAATGGCTATTTCTACATGGTAGATTCTGGAATGACTTTTTTAAAAATTAACGTGCATTTTTAAAAATGTTTTACCTTTTTAAAATTTTTTATAATTACTTGTAGCTTAAGAATGGACTAAAATGAAGTAGAAATAGTCAGCTAGCTGTTAAGCAAACCCATATACTTTTCTTTTTTAAAAAAATGTTTTTATTTATTTCAGAGAGGAGAGGAAGAAGAAGACAGAAACATCAATGATAAGAATCATCGATCGGCTATCTCCTGCACACCCCCTACTAGGGATCAAGCCTGAAACCCGGGTATATGTCCTGATCAGGAATTGAACTGTAACCTCCTAGGTCATGGGTTGATACGCAACCACTGAGCAATACCGGCAGGGCCCATTTATTTTTCTTACTCAAAATATATCTAGATACTTCCCAGATTCACAGTTAAAATGTGGCCATTTAATTGGATTCTGGCCAAAAGCAATCTGAAAGAAAAATAACCTGTATCACCTCGAGGCCTGGTTTTTAATACCCTCAACTATTTGGTGTCCATGCTCCTTCCTCTTACAGAGATTAATACAACTAAGCAGGGCAACCATAGAAGCAACACTGAAAAGAAGGCTGAGCCACAAGATGAAAAGAACCTGAGGTCCTGATTCATGGCTTGGGAAAAAGCTAGCTGCCAATCGAGCACACCTGTTCTTCAAAGGCTATAATGAGACAAAGAAGGACCTAGCAATTCTTCTTCTAGGAATTTATCCCAATAAACTCAAAACAGTAACTTGAAAATACATATACACGCATATGCACGCTGCAGCCAAGATATAGAAGCAACCTATATAGATGAATAAATAAATAAACTGTGCACCAACAGACTGTACATATACAAAATGGAATATGACTCAGCCATAAAAAAAAAGAATTAAATATTGACATCTGCCACTACTTAGACATAGAGGGCATTGTGCTGAATCAAAATAAGTTACAGAATGACAACAAAAAAATGATGTATGAATTTAAAAAAATAAATGAATAAGCAGAACAGAAACAGACTCATAGATACAAACAACATTTTGACCATTGCTAGACAGGAGGAGAGGATGGGGAGATGGGAAAGGTGAAGGGATTAAGAGGTACAAATTGAAACTAACAAAATAGAAACAGACTCATTGACACGGGATGGGGAGTGGGGGGGCATACAAATTGGTAGGTACAGAATAGCCATGGAGATGTAAAGTACAGCATAAGGAATATAGTCAACACTATAATGACTATGTAAGGTGTCAGATCAGTACTAGATTTACTGGGATGATCATTTCATAAATTATATAATATATAACTGTCTCATCAGTGGGTTGTATATCTGAAACTAATATAATATTGTATGTCAACTGTAATTGAAAACAAATGTTTTTTAAAGAAAAGATATCCTGGCGAAACCGGTTTGGTTCAGTGAATAGAGCATCGACCTGCGGACTGAAAGGTCCCAGGTTCGATTCTGGTCAAGGGCATCTATCCTGGTTACGGGCACATACTCAGTAGGGGGCATGCAGGAGGCAGCTGATCGATGTCTCTCTCTCATTGGTGTTTCTGACTCTCTATCGCTCTCCCTTCCTCTCTGTAAAAAATCAATTTAAAAAATATATTAAAAAAGAAAAGATATCCTATTTTGTTTCTTGCCCTATGGCAGACAAGTGATTTAGCAGGGCAATTATGAGTAAACTGCAGAAACTGGGGATAAAAAAACATTTTTTTTCTGGTAACATGGAAATGATCAAAATCAGTACCCAAAACAATCGCCAAAAATCTAATTGTGAATAAAAATAAATAAATAAACACTGTATCAAACCAAACATAATAGGAGAATTGTTATGTATTAGGAGACAATTCTGTATGTCTCTACTATTTCTGCATGTCTTTTGAGTGAGGCAATGACTTGCTCATTTTTCTGGACTGTCAGAGCATCTGTGCTAAGAGCAAAGAGTAGCCACACTTACTGCCCATTAAAAAGGTTCAAATGCATTAAGCTCAAGGTTCCTCAACTGCAATGCAACAGACTCTATGAGCAGATATCATGTGGTCCTCCCTGCATTACCCTATGAAAAACTGGGTCTTAGGGAAACACAGAATTCTCTAGTCTGCTAACTACCCATACACCTATGGGAAAATCAAAGACCTCTTTCATAGTTCTTAACAACCTAGTGATAAGAATGTGATGCTGTTAGAGGCATGGCTTTCTGCAAAAGGAAAGATGATGATCTCACAGGCCAATTAATGGGATTTGAGGGACATCTATGGGAATGGATAACAAACATAGGAGCATATTTTATGGTCAATCAGGCAGTAAATGGTCCTCTATCTTACTACCTGACAATGAGGAGGAATTGAGGAGGTGGTAGCAGGCTAAGTACAGCAGGCCCTTGAATATATTGGTTTAGTTCAACAGATTTCATTATAGCATTGATGAGATGCCATAAGAACTTCACTCTTTTTTTTGTATCAAATTAGCCTATGGTTTCATTACACATCATTTCACTTAAAGTCACACAATCTACTGTAAACATTAAGTAAGGACTTATTGTACATTCAAAGAGATTTGTCCAAATGATGTTATAGTGGTTGCTACTTTCCCACCAATATGGCAGTTCCACACACTGAAATAATAACTAGTACTAGGATTCATCCTTAGTGAACAACCCTTTTCAGAAAGGTTATAGAGATATTTATCGATACTGAACACGAGAGAGAGAGATACTGGCAAGCAATCACTGTGAACATAAATCAGGCAAATTGTAAGAACTCTGATTGGTTCGCTTGGGAAATGAGGAGGTGGGGCACAGCATGTGAAGGAAGAATGACAATAGCTGGACTGTCTTACAGCTCAACACCTTCTGCAGTCTACCCTGCCAACTTTAAACTTGTGATTACAGTAAAAAATGTCAGTAAAAGATTTTTACAGTGGGTCCTGGTTGCTATAGGCTGTTTTAGTCCTATTAGGGAGATTTCCCAAGGACAGATCCTCTCTCATGGGAAATTATAGTTGGAACCTTGGCTAGGATTTAAGTTCCTAGGGCCCAGACTTATTTACAATATTAACAGAGCATTCACAGTGTGATAAAGGTGACCCACTGCCAAATGAAAAATCTAGGTTAATTCTTACAATTGGCACTGCCATCCTGAAAAATTCTCCCAGCTCTTACAGAATTAAGCACTTTATAAAACTAGGTGAAAACTTGAGAAATTATATTAGTAATGGTACCTCAGATTAAGGAGAGCTATTTAAAACAAGTCCCTGCCATGTGAGCCAAAATTCAGGAAACCAGAATGTACAAACTGGCTGATGAGTCAAGGGATTCCCAGGGATGAAATAATTGGTTTCACCCTTGAGTACTGTGAGTGCTAAAAACAAGGAAACTTTATTTGATTGACTCACAAGTAGCCATCATACCCTTCCAAAATCAAAGTAAATACAAGGCATATTTAATGGTGTGGAGCCACTCTATATCCCCAAGATCTCTTACTCTTTACCATCGTCCTCACTGTTTAAGGCAACCTCAGTTGCTTTAAGAAGAAAAGTGATCTGAAACAGGTTTGGCTCAGTGGATAGAGTGTCGGCCTGTGGACTTTAGGGTACCAGGTTCGATTCCAGTCAGGGGCATGTACCTTGGTTGCAGGCACATTCCTAGTGGGGGGCGTGCAGGAGGCAGCTGATCAAAGTTTCTCTCTCATCGATGTTTGTAACTCTCTACCCCTCTCCCTTCCTCTCTGTAAAAAATCAAGAAGACAGAAGATGGAGGGGGAGGGGGAAGAGGAGGGGGAGGGGGAAGAGGAGGGGGAGGGGGGGGAGGGGGGGGGGGGGGGGGGGGGGGGGGGGGGGGGGGGGGGGGGGGAGGGGGGAGAAGGGAGGAGGAGGAAAAGTGAATAGAGATGGGAACGAGGTTTCCCTGTCCCCAGGGAAAAGAGAGACACAAATTTTTAAAGTTCTGTTACACAAATACCTAGATCACTATGCTACGTGGACCCATGAAAGAAAAAAGTATCAGGATGCAGAGCAGAGATTAAAAGTGGGATAAGGAAGCTAACATGACTTTGTAGGCCAGGCCTTTCAGCAACTAGCTGTACTTTTGTTACTATCTAAACTAATAAAAGAGAAACACGCAAACTGTTGTAGCCTGCTATGCCCACAAGACACGCCCACCAACCAATCAGGAGCGAGTATGCAAATTAACTCAGCCAAGATGGCTGCAGCCATGGGGCAAGCAGGAGGCTTGGGTTTCCCCAGCAATGGAGGAAGCCAAGCTTCCTGCCCACCCTGGCCTCCGCTCAAGGCTACAAAGTTTCAATTGTAAAAGATAAATAAATCCCAGATACCAGGGCCTCTGCTTGGGTCACTGGGGGGCGTCACCTGCCTGCAAACCACCACAGGCCCCTCGCCCAGGCTACCCCACACCCCAAGGGAAACCCCACCCTGATCCGAGACAACCTTTAGGGCAAACCAGCTGGTCCTCACCTGTGCACCAGGCCTCCATCCTATCTAATAAAAGAGTGATATGCAGATTGACCATCACTCTAACACATAAGATGACTGCCTGTATGTGGTCAAAATATTCTGTCCCCATGTGGACACAAGATGGCCACCACAAGATGGCCAGCAGGGGAGGGCAGTTGGCAGGGACCAGGCCTGCAAGGGAGGGCAGTTGTGGGTGACCAGGCCAGCAAGGGAGGGGAATTGGGAGGAACCAGGCCTGGAAGGGAAAGCAGTAGGGGCGATCAAGCCTTCAGGGGAGGGCAGGTAGGGGTGACCAGGTAGATAGAGGAGGGAACATTGGGGGCGACTGGGCCTGCAGGGAAGGGCAGTTGGGGGGGACCCAGGCCTGCAGGGGAGGGCAGTTGGAGGGGGGACCAGGCCTGCAGAGGAGGGCAGTTAGGAGCAATCAGGCTGACAGGAGAGCAGTTAGGCATTGATCAGGCTGGCAAGAGAGTGTCAGGGTGTTATCAGGCTGGCAGGCAAAAGCAATTAGGGGCAATCAGGAAGGCAGGCAGGTGAGCAGTTCGGAGCCAGCAGTCCTGCATTGTTAGAGGGATGTCCCAGATTGGAGAGGGTGCAGGCTGGGCTGAGGGACACACACCCACATCCGCGCACTGGACCTCTAGTTTATTCATATCAGGTAGAGCAGGAATTCATATATCAGGAGTCACCAAACTATAACACCCAAGCTAACAATGATTTTTGCATCTTTTAGAGAGTTGTTTTAAAAAACGGGAGAATAGCCCTAACTGGTTTGGCTCAGTGGATACAGCATTGGCCTGTGGACTGAAGGGTCCCCGGTTCGATTCCGGACAAGGGCATACTTGGTTGCGGGCATATTCCCAGTAGAGGGTGTGCAGGAGGCAGCCAATCTATGTTTATCTTTCATCAGTGTTTCTATCTCTGTCCCTTACTCTCTGTAAAAAATCAATAAAATATATTGAAAAAAAAGGAAGAATACATGATAGAGATTGCATTATATCTATAAAGAATAAAATAATTATCTAATTCTTTACATATAATTAGGGTTGCAAACCCTTGTATTGTATACTTATCATTACCCATCCTGTAAGTGCCAAAGCGTATTCTCCCAATCAGAACATACTAATGAAACACAGAAATCGCTCCCTAAATCACTTTTCTTTCTTTGGAAGTCCAAAAGAAATAGACCAGAATTTCAGGAGAACAAAGGAAAACCACAACTTTGATTGAGAACTTATGTACTAGTAAAATACCAGGGATAGTAAGAAATATAATATCTCAACAAAAAGCCCTGCTAGGCCAGTGGCAAAAGGTTAATGGAAGCTGGAGGCATATCATGAATTATTATTAACTGATTTTAGTCATTGCTGTTATCGCCACTGCTATTACAGACTAATCCATTACATAGAGTGATGGTACTTAGTTGGTTGTCTTGGACTCTGCTAATAACTTCTTTGCCATTCCACTTATACTCAGGGATCAAGATCAGTTCATATGTATGTTGCAAGGCCACCAACAGAAGTTTATAGTGCTTCCCTAGGAAAACCTAAATTTCCTAGCCATTTGTCACCAAGAGGCATATCAAGATTTAGTGCAACTATCTCTGATTTCCAAAACTTTCACTATTGGTTGGTAAATCAATAGCATGAGTCTCAAGGGCTCTTACACTGATGTTATCACACCTCTCCCAGCAGGGCTGCTGAAAAATCCCAATAAAATTCAAAGACCTGCTCAGCAAGCAAAGTTTCTGAGAACCATATGATGTCCAATCCCTCTCTTCAGACTCCCAACATTAAAAAAAAAAGGTTGAGCATCTTGTTGAACCTTTTAGGCACTGTGATGTTTTACATGGACTTTTTGTCAGTTAATTAATAACAACTGATTATTAATGTTCATTGTAACTTCTCTCTACCTGACTGATAAGTATACCCATTGTCAATATTTAATACTAAAGCTATTGCTTTCTTTAGGGATAAAAGTCCATCAGATATTATCCCTTTTCATGACTGCAGCAAAGTCCTTTTACTTCCATTAACATCACATGCTCCCGATTCATAGACTACCTATAGATGTATGTAACTACTATATTGTTGTATTCAATGCAACTAAAATAAAAATTTCTCCCAAATCAGTTCTTAAATTACTCAAAAGTTGTTAATAATACTACCTTTATTCCATTATACCCTCATTTAAAACTCTGAGTTTGTAAAAGAAAAAAAGTAAGCACTTCACAGGGTTTCACTATATTCAAGAAACTATATTAGAGTGACTCTAAAGGATCAGATGGATTTGACATTTACACAACAGTTCACCCCAACGTTACAGAATATACATTCTTCTAAAGTACACATGGGTCATTCACAAAGTTGGACCACAGGTTAGGACACAAGTTTCTACAAGTTCAAGCAGACTGAAATCATATCAAGCACCTTCTCAGATCACAGTGGAATGAAATTAGAAATCAACTACAATAAAAACATTCAACCATACACAGGCTAAATAGCATGTTATTAAATAATGAATGGGTTACAAACTAGATCAAGAAAAAAATCAAAAACTTCCTGGAAACAAATGAAAATGTACTCACAACGACCCAAAATCTCTGGGACACAGCAAAAACAGTTCTGAAAGAGAAGTTCATAGCACTACAGGCATATCGTGAAAAACAACAACAAAACAGCAATAAACTATTTAATCCTAATATTTAAAGAATTAAAAAGAGAAGAATAAGAAAAGCACAGAGTGGGAGGGAGGGGGGGGGGCAATGGGGAGATATGTATAAAAAATTAATTTAAAAAAATTTTTTTTAAAAAAGCACAGAGTAAGTAAAAGGGGTAAAATGATAAAGATTAGAGCAGAAATAAATGACGTAGAGACTAAAAAAAAAAAATACAAAAAATTAATGAAAACAAGAGCTGGTTCTCTGAAAGGATAAACAAGATTGATGAACTGTTAGCCAGACTCATCAAGAAATAAAGAGAGAAGAGTCAATAAATAAAAATCAGAAACAAAAGTGGAGAAGTAACCCACTGACACCACAGAAATACAAAGGATTGTTCATAGAAAATACTATGAACAACTAATATGCCTACAAGCTGGACAATATGGATGAAATGGATAAATTCCTAGAAAAAATACAATCTCCCAAAACTGAATCAAGAAGAATAAGATCACTTGCATAGGCCAATAGCTGATGAAATAGAAGCAGTAATCAAAATACTCCCAGAAAAAAAAAAAAAAGCCCAGGTCCAGATGGCTTCATGGGGAGTTTTACCAAACAGTCAAAAAAGAACTAACACCACCGAAACCAGTTTGACTCAGTGGATAGAGTATGGGTCTTCGGACTGAAAGGTCCCAGGTTCGATTCTGATCAAGGGTATGTACTTGGTTGCGGGCACATCCCCAGTAGGGGGCGTGCAGGAGGCAGCTGATTGATGTTGCTCTCTGACTGATGTTTCTACTTTCTATCCCATTCCCTTCCTCTCTGTAAAAACTCAATAAAATATATTTTTAAAAAAACACCTATACTCCTAAAACTACTCCAAAAAATCCATGAGAAAAAATACTTCCAAGCTCTTTTTATGAGGCCAGCATTATCCTAATTCCAAAACCAGATAAAGACACTAAAAAGAAAGAGAATTACAGGCCCAGATGAACACAGATGCTAAAATCTTCAACAAAATATTAGCAAATTGGATCTAGTAATATATAAAAGAAGATCAGCCTTAGCTGGTTTGGCTCAGTGGATACAGTGTCAGACTGCAGAATGAAAGGTCCTGGATTCAATTCCCAGTCAGGATACATGCCCATGTTGTGTGCTCAATCCCTAGTAGGGGGGTGTGCAGGAGGGCAGCCAATCAATGATTCTCAACATTGATATTTCTCTCTCTCTCCCTCTCCCTTCCTCTATGAAATCAATAAAAAAATATTTTTTAAAAACACATACCATGATGAAATGGCATTTATTCCAAGGATGCAAGGCTGGTACTATATTCACAAATCAATAAATGTGATACAGCACATAGACAAAAATCACATGATCATATCAATACAAAAAGCATTTAACAAAATCCAACACCCATTTTTGATAAAAACTTTCACCAAAGTGAAAATAGAGAAAAATCTCAACATGATAAAAGCCATATATAACAAACCTACAGCAAACATACTCAATGAGCAAAAACTAAAACCATTTCCCCTACGAACAGGAACAAGACAGGGATGTCCGTTTTCACCAGTTTTACTTAACATAATACTGGAAGTCCTAGCCATACTGATCAGACAAGAAGAAAAAAGAAAAAGCATACAAATTGCAAAGGACAAAGCAAAACTCTCATTCTCAGATGACATGATATTGTACATAGAAAACCCTAACAACTCCACCAAAAAACTACTAGATTTAATAAATTAATTTAGCAATGTAGCAGGATACAAAATCAACACCCAGCCTAGCCAACATGGCTCAGTGATTGAGCATCAACCTATTAACCAGAAGGTCACGGTTCAATTCCTGATTAGGGTACATGTCCAGGTCGCAGGCTCGATCCCCAGTGTAGAGCATGCAGGAGGCAGCCAATCAATGGCATGTGCTCTCTCCCTCTCCTTCTCCCTCCTTCCTTCTCCCTCTCCCTCCCCCTCTCCCTCTCTCTCTCCCTTTCCTTCTCCTTCTTCCTCTCTCTCTCTCTTCCTCCTTCCCTCCACCCTTCTCCTTTCCTCTCAAAAGCAACACCCAAAAATGAATCACTTTTTTATACACCAATAATAAATTCTCAAAAAGAGAAACTAAAAAATAATCCCATTTACCACTGCAACAAAAAATTAAGATATTAGGAATAAACTTAACCAAAAAGATAAAATATTTGTACTCAAAAAACTACAGGACATTGAAAAAAGATAGAAGAAGATATAAACAAATAGAAGAATAGTCTATGTTCATGAATTGATAGAATCAACATCATTGAAATATCCATACTATCCATGACAATCTACAAATACAATGCAATTCCAATTAAAATACAAACAGCATAATTTCACAGATCTAGAACCAATACTCCAAAATCTTTTATGGAACAAAAAGAGACTCCAAATAGCTGAAGCAATCTTAAAAAAAGAACAAAGTTGGAGGGATCACAATATCAGATTATTAAATTATACAAGTCACCGTAATTAAACAGCCTGGTACTGACATAAGAACAGGCGTATAGGTCAATGAAACAGAACAGAGACCCCACAAATCGACCCAAGCCATTATGTTCAATTAATATTTGACAAAGGAGATAAGCGCATACAATCAAGACAGTCTTTCCAATAAATGGTATTGGGAAAATTGGACAGGTACATGCAAAAAAATGAAACTAGACCACCAATTTATGCCATATACAGAATAAACTCAAAATGGATAAAAGACCTAAATGTAAGTCAGGAAACCATAAACCCCTAGAAGAAACCATAGGCAGCAAAATCTCAGACATCTCTTATAGCAATATGTTTACGAATACATCTCCTAGGACAAAATAAAATTGAGAAAATAAACAAATGATACTACATCAAAATAAAAACCTTCTGCATAGCAAAAGAAACCATCAACAAAATGAAAAGGGAGCCTGCTGTACAGGAGAATGCATCTGGCAATGATACGTCTTATAAGGGTTAATATCCAAAATAGTTAAGGAACTCATACAATTTAACAAAAGGAAGACAAACAATCCAATATAAAATGGACAAAGGCCCTACATAGACACTTCTCCAAAGTGGACATACAGATAGCCAAAAGACATGAAAAATGCTCAGTCAATGATCATTGGAGAGATGCAAATTAAAACAACAATGAGGTATCACCTCACACCTGTGAGAATGGCTACCATCAACAAATGAAAAGTGCTGATGAGGATGTGGAAAAATGGGTACCCTAGTACACTGCTGGTGGGAATGCAGACGGGTATAGCCATTATGGAAAACAGTGTGGAGTTTTCTCAAATACAGAACTGCCATTTGACCCAGTGATCCCACTAATCCCACTTCTAGAAAAATATCTTAACATACTGCAGACCAGTAGTTTTATTGCTAGGTTTACCCAGTGCCAGATAAGTTTCTATTGAACAAGTACAAAAACCATTTTTAAATAAATGTTAAAGGCACACTTTAAAATTAAATCCCCACTGCATTTTGAAGTTATTTATTACTTGTACTTACAAGCTAGTATCTTTTTAAAGGGACTTTGTAAAACACTGTGTAATATGAAGCGAGAATTCTCGTGATCTATCCACAATGTGTTACGAAAACCAAAGCAGCAATCAGAAAGTATGCACCTCTATGTTCATAGCAGCACACTTTACAATAAAGATCTGGAAACAGCCCAAGTGCCCATCAGTAGACCAGTGGATAAAAATGCTGTGTTATATCTGCACAATGGAATACTACACAGCAGTAAAAGTAGAAGGAACTCTTATACCTCTGAGATAGTGTGGAGCAACATGGAAAGTATTATGCTAAGTGAAACAAGCCAGTCAGAGAAAGACAAGTATCACAAGATCTCACTCTCGTGAAATCTAATGAACAAAGTAAACTGATGAACTGAATGGATCCAAAGACATGGAAGCATGGAACAGAGTGCAGAATTTTGGAAGGAAGGCAGAGTAGGGTGGGTTGGAAATAATCAACCAAAGACCTTGTATGCATGTATGCATAACCTATGGATGCTAACAGTTGGGGTAGAGAAGACTGGGGGTAGGGGGTGGGAATGTGCTGGAGGAGGACAATGTGGGAGGGGGAGAACATATGTAATACTTTCAATAAAGATTTTTTTAAAAAGAAGGAAAGAAACTATATTAGGCATCATGAGAAGAAGAATAAAGTACAAAAGAAATGGATAGGCTTTGAGAAACAATAGAGCTTGTTCACCCTTGTGCAATAAGACATATTGATGTCAACTTGTAAAGTGAAAAAATACGAAAACTATGTAAAAGACAGCCAAAGCAAGAGATACAATGTGATTCATATAAGACAAAGGAAGCTTGCCTTCATTACAAAGCCAAAACTAAATGCACAATTTGAAATGAGATGGAAGAAAAGAAAAAAAATGAAAACTAACTCTTTAAGTAAAAATATTATTTATCAGGCACATAAGCACAAAGGTAAATAAAACTTATAAAAGCAAATAAGATTTATGAAGAAATTCCATTGTTTTAATGAGGAAAATATATAAAATTTAGATAGATACTATAAATAAAACAATCAGTCATCACAGTGGTTTCCAAATTCTGTCACCTCATACAATACTAGGTGAATAATCTTCCTCATACGATTATTAAATACAAATTCCCCTTATTGGAATTCCCATAAATGGCCCCAACCTGTATTCACCCTTATCATTCCTATTACTTTAGGCCATAACCTTTCAACAAACTGAAACTTCTCTATTTTAAAACTTTGAACTTTGTAATTTTTTTGTAATATAGTGTTCTTGTACAAAAGATCCCATATAGATTTTATCCCTTAAGCTTCTTGAATATTATTCCCCCATATCTGTCCATTCCTATAACCATTAAGCCCTGTTTAGTCTTAAGTGTTTTCCATTCTACTATACCTTAAATTTTAATGTAAATTAAAATTTTCTTAAACGCCACTTTTTCCATTTATCATTTCCTATTGTCTCACACGAAGCTTCTGCTAAATTTCCAAAAGCATTTTATTTTCCTCTGACTGTCCCTAACTCACTCTGACTTACCTGTGTATTTATTTTACTCAGAAACCACTACAACCATACACTTTTTAAAAACTCAACTGTGGTTACATGTGACAATTAAGGCTAAAGGAAAGTAAGCCTATACAAGAATATAGTAAAAACATCAAATGAGTGACTGATTTTACTACACAAAATCATTGGGTAATCCCCTAAGTAGATTGTACTAATAATTCATGAATTAAGATTACACTATTAATACATCCATAATTATTTATCATAAAAATTTTATCAAGTCTATCTACTTCCTGAATGACTTAATGTAAATTCTTTTTTTTTAAATATATTTTTATTGATTTCAGTGAGGAAGGGAGAAGGGGGAGATAGAAACATCAATGATGAAAATCACTGACTGGCTGCCTCCTGCATACCCCCTACTGGGGATCAAGCCTGCAACCCTGACATGTGCCCCTGACTGGAATTGAACCCAGGACCCTTCACTCCGCAGGCTGATGCTCTATCCACTGAGCCAAACCAGCCAGGACTTAGTATAAATTCTTTATTTATTATTAACTGACTTAAATTTTTTTAGTGCCCATATTTGAGAGTAATGCACTTCATGATGAAATAAATAGTTACATAAAATACAAAATTAAATAAAAATCCTTATAATTCAAAAACAAGTAATCTAATGTTTATCCAGAAAACCTTAAATATGAACAAACAGGCTATGGCCATGCTATTCAATATATTTGCCACATGTGGCTATTTACATTTAACTTAATTAAAATTAAATACAGTGGTACCTCGGGATACCAGTGCCCTAACATACGAGATTTTTGAGATACGAGCCCTCGAGCGAGCGATTTTTGCTTTGAAATACGAGCAACATTTGAGATAGGAGTAATTGCGCGGATGGCCGGCTGTACACAACCCACCAGTTTACCATGACTCGAGCGTCTCATAGTTTCCCACACCTCAAGGTTACGGAACGAATTAAACTCGTATCTCGAGGAACCACTGTATTCAATAATGGGATAAATTTAAAGTACTCAATAGGCAGATGTGGCTAGTGGCTACTGTATTAAACAGCACAATCATAGAACATTTCCATCATTTCACAAAATATTATTTGAAAGTGTGGTCCAGATCATCATACTAAGTCAATAAAAATATACATTTTATTTACTTCTCTTACTTTTCCTCTATTATAACTATCAAACAATAATTACACGCAAAGTTTATCTAACAATTATCAGTCCCAAGTAGGTAAACAAAAGAGGCAAACACCAAATAACTTATCATAACAAAAGTACAAAACCACTATAGATGCCCTAACCAGTTTGGCTCAGTGGATAGAGCTTCAGCCTGCAGACTCAAGGGTTCCAGGTTCGATTCTGGTCAAGGGCATGTATCTTGGTTGTGGGCATATACCTGGTGGGGAGTGTGCAGGAGGCAGCAGATCAATGTTTCTCTCTCATCAATGTTTCTAACTCTCTATCTCTTTCCCTTCCTCTCTGTAAAAAAAAATCAATAAAATATATTTTAAAAAATAACAAAAACACTATAGAGGGGAAAAAAGTTAGCAAGCATGTGGAGAAATATGAACCTTGGTGGGAATGTAAAGTGGTACAGCTGCTAAGGAAAACAGTTATAGTGGTTCTTCAAAAAATTAAACACAGAATCAACATATGATCTAGCAACTCCACTTCTAAGTATATACCAAAAAGAACTGAAAGCAAGGTTTTGAAGAGACAGCATTTATGCCCAAGAGCTAAAAAGTTGAAACAACCCAAGTGTCCATCAACAGATAAATAAGAAAATGTGAATGCAAAAGATTATTCACCTTAAAAAGCAAGAAAACACTAACATATGCCACAACATGGATGAATGTTAAGGATAGTATGTTAAATGAAATATGCCAGTCACAAAACAAATACTGTATAATTCCATTTATGAGGAATCTAGAGTAGTCAAATTCCTACAAACAGAAAGTAGAAAGGTGATTGTCAGGGAATTGGGGGACGGGGAAGGAGAGAGTTAGTGTTTAATGGCTACAGAGTTTTGGTTTTGAAAGATGAAGAATTCTGGAGATAGATGATGGTAGTGATACTAGTAGATGCACAAGAATATGAATGTATTTAATGCCACATAACTGTACACACTTAAGATAGTAAATTTTTATGTGGGGGGAAGAGTACTACAGAGAGGAACTAGGAGGCTATGTCATTATCACTTGCATAAGAGAAGTACAACAAGCTTAAAGAGAGAAGTTGGAGAGCTACCGTAAATAGTTTATTAATATGTTCTGGCTACATACTACATACCTTTTCTTCATCCATTCCCCTTGTTAGTATGTCCATTTTTAAAGTGAAGAGAGAAATCACTTGCTTTTTAAAATACAGATATTATGACACAAAGGATTTTGTAATGCTGGTCGTTGGGGTGGAAAGCAGAGAGGGTTGAGGGACTCAAGACAAAGGAAAGGAGCAGGAGCACCTGATACTCCAAAAGTGAGAAAAGGAGAGCAGTCAGAGGAGCCAGCTCCAGTGAAGTTTTTTTATTCTTACTATACAAATGTGAGAAATGCACCATAAGTCTTGATAATGCAGAGTTTAGGAAACTGCTGTGAGATGTCTTAGCCCCACTAGAAAAAGCAGACTCCGTCTTGCTAACCTGAGTCATTATGTGCCATGTTCTAGGATTTTCTTAATACAGTTCTCCTGTCCTTAATCTGTGATTTTATTTTCTATGACGTCAGTTATCTAAGGTCAACCACAGCTCAAAAATATGAAATGAAAAATTCCAAAAATAAATAATTCATATGCTTTATATTGTACTCAGTAGCAGTTCTGAGTAGCAAGATGAAATCTCGCCAAAACCGGTTTGGCTCAGTGGATAGAGCGTCAGCCTGCGGACTGAAGGGTCCCAGGTTCGATTCTGGTCAAGGGCATGTACCTTGGTTTTGGGCAAGTCCCCAGTGGGGGTTATGCAGGAGGCAGCTGGTCGATGTTTCTCTCGCATCGATGATTCTAGCTCTCTGTCCCTCTCCTTTCCTCTCTGTAAAAAATCAATAAAATATATTAAAAAAAAGATGAAATCTCATACCATCCTGCTGTGCCCTGGATGTGAATCATCCCTATGTCTGTCCAGCATCTCCACACTGTATATGCTTAGTAGCTATATAGGCTACCAGATTAGCTATCAAAGTATTACAGTGCTTGTGTTCAAGTAATCATCATTTTACTGAATACCCCAAACTGCAAGAGTAGTGATGCTGGCAACTTCAATTAGTTTCTCCTCCCTTCTTTAACACTGAAACTCCACTTCAACAAATTATCATTAAATCTGTGAAAGTTGACATAGTGAAGCCATTTCAAAATGAAATTGGAACTGCCATTCCAGAGGAGTCGCAGTTTGCCGCTATGTTGACTAACGAGTTTGTCAACCACTGGTATAGACTATTTGAATTGGGCCATATCTTTGGACTGGGCCAAACCAGCAATGCCTAACAAACTATTATTTGTAAAGCCAGAGAAAAGCAGACATCCTGATTACAAAAACTGATTAATATGGACTCTATAATCTGAAGAATCAATAGCAAATCACGTTTATTTCAAGAGTAACATGGCTTGGGATGAGTGGCTGTTCTACTGGAGTTTTCTCCCCATATTTGTTCCCTCTCCTTTTCTTATTCTCTTTCTTGGCTCTCTTATTTTTTTTCTTCTTCTTTTTTCTTTTTGTTCTTTTTTTCTCCCTTCTCCCAACTACTTTTTGGCACTTCATTCTTTTCTTTTTTCTTCTTCTTTTCTCTCTTCTTCTTTCTCTCCTATTCACTAATTTTTCTCTCTCTGGTTATCACATTTAAAAAAGAACAAAAAAGAGAGAATCCAAGATGGCGGCATAGGTAAACACCTACATTGCTGCCTCGCACAACAATTTCAAAACTACAACTAAAAGACAGAACGGACAGCATCCAGAACCACAGGCTGAGTGGAAGTTCTACAAATAGAGGGAAAGAGAGGGGCTCACAGAGACCCAGAGGAGCTGCAAAAAGCTGAAGTACGGAGACGCGCGCGTGGAAAGAGCAGGTGCCGGAGTGCCTGGCTGGTTTTCTCTGACAGGAGGGAGACAGAGACTCTCAAAGGCATTGAAGGCATTGAACCCCTTATCCTACAACACTAAACCCCAGATCCAGCCGATACTCATAAGGGGGGAGTTTGGACTGTTAAAGGGAGAAGTGCATAGAAATTTAGGGGAGTCGCAAAAGATCAAAAGCCTGGTGGCGCGCAACACTGCGCACAGGACAGATTGCTGATTGTGCCGCTGGCTTTCGTGAGTGGGCGGGAGACAGACCCTCCCAACTGTGCCACTTCTGACTCCACTAAGCCCCTGTTTTGGGTGAAACCCTGGGCACCTAGTCTTGTGTGGTCCTGGAGCACAGGGGAGCGAGAGGGGCAGAGGTCTAAAGGCACTGAGGGTGCTCGGGCACAAGGACCGCTCCAGCGATTACCCAGTCTCCTGAGACTCAGGGGCTGTGGAGGGCGGTGCGGACTGGAAGGCAAGGCAGTCCCTTAAGCCCTGAGACTCCACCCATCCCAAGCTCAACAGAGGCTTCTTTGGTTTTGCAAGTCTGGTATCATAAAGCTGAATTCAACACACAAGTTTCCCCGACATAGTTGAAATGCAGAGACAACGGAAGGGATCACAAACAAAAGAAATGGAGAAAAACAAACGACTGGATATAGAGTTCAAAACCACGCTTATAAGGTTTTTCAAGAATATGCTTGAAAAGTTGGGTAAATTTAGTGAGACCCAAGAGGAGATGAAAAAGGACATACTAGAGACACTGAGGGAAATAAAAAATATTATACAGAGTCCTAACAGCAGACTAGAGGATGGCAAGTATCAAGTCAAAAATTTGAAATATAAAGAAGCAGAAAACATTCAACTAAAAAACAAGAAGAGAAAAGAATCCAAAAATGTGAAGATAATGTAAGGAGCCTCTGGGACAGTTTCAAGTATACCAACATCAAAATTGTGGGGGTGCCAGAGGAAGAGAGAGAGCAAGATACTGAAAACTTATTTAAAGAAATAATGACTGAAAACTTCCCTCATCTAGTCACAGAAATAGACTTACAAGTCCAGGAAGCACACAGAACCCCATATAAAAGGAATCCAAAGAGGACCACACCAAGACACATCATCATTAAAATACCAAGAGCAAAAGACAAAGAATATTAAAAGCAGCAAGAGAAAAACACTTCATTACCTACAAGGGAGCACCCATACGACTGTCAGCTGATTTCTCAACAGAAACGATGCAGACCAGACGGGAGTGACAAGAAATATTCAACGTGGTGAATAGCAAGAACCTACAACCAAGAATAATCTATCCAGCAAAGCTATCTTTCAGAATTGAAGGGCAGATAAAGAGCTTCACAGATAAGAAAAAGCTAAAGGAGTTCATCAACTCCCAACCAGTGTTATATGAAATGCTAAAAGGTACTCTTTCAGAAGAGGAAGAAGAAAAGGGTAAAAGCCAAAAAATTATGAACAACAAATACAGATCTATCAACAAGTGAATCTAAAAATTAAGTGAATTAAAAATTTGATCAACAGAATAAACTGGTGAATATAATAGAATCAGGAGCACAGAAAGGGAGTAGACTGATAATTCTCAGGGGGGGAGAGGGGGAGGGGTGTACAGGGAGAGACTGGACAAAAATCACACACCTTTGGATGAGATCAATGGGAGGGAGCTAAAGGCAGGGGGAGGGGTGGAAGCTGGGAGGAGGGGTGCTATGGAGGGGAAAAAAGATAAACAAATGTAATAATCTGAATAATAAAGATTTAATTTTAAAAAATAAAGAAACAAAATAAAAAAAAATAGAAGGAACTTAAAGTTATTTGATGCCTCCCATTTTTTGACTCCACCCTAGTTTGTTATGTGTAAGTCACTGCTGGTTTTATCATGCACATTTCCATGTATAAAAATGCATTTAAATTTTTAAAATTATTAATCATTTTTATGATACTCAGAATCTGTTTTATGTCTGCAAATTATGGAACTGTTGGATTAAGTAACATATTTCAATATATTTTACAAGATTCTCCCTCTTGTTTGTGGAGATTTAGGGGTCAGCTGCAGTTTTCCCAAAACCTACTCAAACTCCTAACTCTGAAAAAATTACTCCTTTTATTTCTCTTTCACCTGATTACCTACCAGTAAAGTACTTTTTTCTCTAATAACATTTTAAAAATTGCAAATATTGAATATTTTGAGAATGTACTTTTTCAATTACAATACTGGGTTCATCCAAGAAACATGATTGAATTCCTTCGTCATAATTTATTACATAACATTCCTTGCTTTTTCTATAGTATATTTTAACGGTCCTAAATACAACTTATTGGATTTAAAGAAAAAAAGAACATTCCCAGTTTCTCCAGACAGAAAACAATGCTAACAGTAAGGAATCGTTTTCAAAGATGAAATCTAGGTCACTGTCAGAAAAACACTGTATGAAAAGTAAAACAAGGGTGTGGCTGTAAAATCCATTGTTAAAATCTAAGGCAGTGCTTCAGAGAATATGAAATCATAAGGGTTCAGAAATGTAAAGATCATGAAAGACAAAGAATGAGGAAATATTCCAAATCAGGAAAAACTGAAGACACATGACAACTAAATGCAATATATGATCCTAGATTAGATTTCCCCTTTCAGTATAGACAACATTAATGGGTGGAATTTGAACATGATTGTAGATTAGCTAAATGTTCTATAACAATGATAATTTACTGATTTTGATCACTGTATTATAATACTGTAGGATTTTAATCATGTTTATTAAAACTACACATTAAAGTACTTAGGCTAATGGCCATATTTGTAATTTAATCTCTAACAGTCCAAAAAAAAATGGGGATAGGAGGTAAGGGTGAAGATAGCAAAGAGGATAGAGGGGACATGATAAAATGTGTGAATAATACAGAAAAATAATGTGTAGTATTTTGTAACTTTTCTCAAAGTCTAAAATTCTTGCAACCCTGCTGGCGTGGGCTCAGTGTTTGAAAGTCAACTTATGACCCAGGAAGTCACAGTTCAATTTCCAGTCAGGGCACATGTGGGCTTGATCCCCAATGTGGGGCATGCAGGAGACAGCCAACCAAAGATTCTCTCTCATCATTGATGTTTCTATCTCTTACTCCCTCTCCCTTCCTTTCTTAAATCAATAAAAATGCAAATTTAAAAATATGTAAATAAATAAAATTTTTAGAGGCAAAAATAGAATATTGGAGACTAACTATGGTTATGGGAATTATTAATTACGCTCTTTTAATCATGATTGCCTTGTGCCGGTTAAACAAGGACATTCTGACCTGGCTGGAAATTTTACACTCCCGGACATGGGAGTTAACCTTGGACCTGGGAGTCAACCTTGGAAACATTTTAATTCAAGAACTCCACCTCAGCTCTTCCTTCCAATCTTTGGAAAAAAAATATTCTCAGCCTGACTGCCATGGCTCAGTGGTTGAGTGTAAATCTATGAATCAGAAGGTCAAGTTTCGATTTCCAATCAGGGCATATGCTGGGGTTGCAAGCTGGATCCCCAGTGTGGGGCAGGTAGGAGGCAGTCAATGAATAATTATCTCTCATCATTAATGTTCCTATCTCTCTCTCCTTCTCCCTTCCTCTCTGAAATCAACCCTATATAATAAAACCATAGTATGCAAATTATCTCCTTGACTGAGAGTTCAACTGTGGGATGGGGCCAACGGGGGAATGGAGGGAGGCCCCGGCCAGCAGCTGGCATCCACTAGGGACCCTACCAGCACACGATTTTCGTGCACTGGGCCTCTAATAAAAAAAAATATGTTTTTTAAATTTAATCCTTGTGGCCAGCTGCCCAATGACACAGAATAAAAGACAAAATTAGCATCCTATATAATAAAAGGCTAATATGCAAATCGACTGAATGGTGGAACAACTGGTCACTATATGCAAACTGACTACCAGGGGTCAGATGCTCAATACAAGAGTTGCCCCCTGGTGATCAGTGGGCTCCCACAGGAAACTCAGCCAAAAGCCAGGCTCATGGCTGGAGAGCACAGCGGCAATGGTGGGAGCCTCTCTCACCTCCACGGCAGCACTAAGGATATCCAATTGACAGTTCTCCCAAGGGCTCCCAGACTGCGAGAGTGTAGTCCAGGATGTAGGATACCTGCTCCAGAGTGCATGAATTTCATGCACCAGTCTTCTAGTTATCGTATTTTCCAGTGTATAAGACAACTTTTTAACCCAGAAAAATCTTCTCAAATTCAGGGGTCGTCTTATAGACTTGGTGTCATCTTATAGGGCAAGTATATCCCAAACTCTATATTTTAACTGGAAAGGTTGGGAGTCATCTTATACACCCAATCGTCTTATACGCCAGAAAATACAGTACTTATAAAATTCCTTAACTAATCTCATGCCATTCTTCAGCCCCATCTCTCTCTCTCTCTCTCTCTCTCTCTCTCTCTCTCTCTCTCTCTCTCTCACACACACACACACACACACACACACACCAGACTTTGTTCCTGAAAAGCTCTGCCTTCTCTTAACCCTGCACATGTAGAGGTTTAAAGCTTTAACTTGAATTTGAGTGGAAGAGTTTCAGCAGTGAAGGGCATTTTAAAAAGGCAAGGGGGATTATAGGTAATTCTCAATGCTGAATTTTTAAAAAGATAAAGCAGTAATGACAACTTTGAGAGTTTTCTGAGGGCCAGAGCAGTAGCCCATTTCTCTTTCTTAAGATAAGCAGTCCTAAACAAAAAGGAAATCCTGTCGATGCTTGAATTCACAAAACATTACCTAAAAAGCCTATTTCCCACAATGCCCAAAACACCTTAACAGTGTTTACTAGTATATTGGCAATACCTCCTTTATTTGTTGCCAACTATCTATACAAATAAAGAGGTAATATGCTAATTGCCATTAAGATGTCCCCAAAACAACCAATTACATATTGATGTGTGTGCAGCAGGGGGCAGGCAGCTGGAGCCAAGTTCCCAAGGGTCTGAGGAGAGCGCCTGACATGAGTCCAGACTGCAAAGAGGAGGAAGCAGCCACAGGGAGCTCTTCCAATCCCCCTTCACGGATACCTGAACCCAGCCCCCGCATCCCCGGGGGGAGGAGGGGGTGGACAGGGCGGCTGGAGAAACAGAGAGAAGACACACATAGCCTTGGGAGTAGCTGCAGCCCGCACCTCCAACTACCGATCTCTTCCCCCACCAGCCTTACCAAGGGTGCCCACAACAGCAAAACGCTGGAGGTACTTGGGGCCCATGGCCCACCACTGCCAGGCCCCCTCCACTGAGGCAGGTCAAACATCTCCTCTCTACAACTCCAGACCAGGTGAAGCAGACCTGAGCGGCCCCCCAGGGTCAGACCCTTCCCACCCGACAGAAGCAGCACAATCTCTGCAGTGGAAGTGCACTGAACCTCGCTGGGGGTACGGCTAAACCTGCCCTTCTAGCCCACCTGGCTCCACCCTGGCCCAGGCCCCACCCCAATTCAGGAGATTGGAGCCCCACCCTGAACAGGTATAGTTGCAAAACAGCCATGAGTAACTTAAAGAATGGCGCCAAGGGGGAAGGTTTGACAGTTACTCCCCATTTGGCCTCACTGCCCCACTAGCACCCCTCTAATTCCTTGCCCTCTGCCAGTGCCTCCAGGGACAACCATCACTACAGGGCTGCTGGACAGAGCCCACCCCTCGGAGGCCTACGGAACCCTCTGCAAAGCTTCCATAGCTACAGTCTCAGGAAACAATCATGCCCTCCTCCCCTCATCAGCACCTGCTACCTGTGAGGGTAACCATGGGCTAAAAAATAACAATCCCTCCCCATTTAGACATCACTTACTTGAAACATTTCTAGGTTTACTAGCTCAGAACCTCCTCATGAAAACCCAGTGAGGGAGGCGGAGAAAAGATTACAATTCCTGTGGTATATGTGTATGTATTCAGAAGTGAAGCTCAGAGAGGAAAAGTGTCAAGCCCAGTGGTTCCCAAGGTGCAGCACATGCCCCACAGGGAGGACAATTTGATTTTAAGTGGGAGCAATTCAAGAATGAGTTAACAGTGAATTTTTTACATTTCTTATGGTTCTAGGGGGCCTCATCTACAGTGTTTCCTACATAATAAAAGGCTAATATACAAATGAAGGAATGGTGGAATGACTAGTCACTATGATGAGCACTGACCACCAGGGGGCAAACACTCAACACAGGAGCTGCCCCCTGGTGGTCAGTGTGCTCCCACAGGGGAACACTGCTCAGCCAGAAGCCAGGCTCACAGCTGGCAAGCCTCTCCCACCTCCATGGAAATGCTAAGGATATTCAACTGATGTCTTAGGCCCACTAAGCCATCAATCGGACATCCTCCCAGGGCTCCCGGACTGCTAGAGGTCACAGGCCAGGCTGAGGGGACCCCCCCAAATTGCACGTATTTTGTGCACAGGGCCTCTAAATTATATATATATAAAACGATTGAACTACTAGTTGACCAGTTGCTATGAAATGCACTACAACCAGGGACAGATGCCTCAAAGCACAGGATCAGGCTCCTTTCTGTTTGGATCAGGCCTCCAGGGATGGGGCTCCCTCCGGTCTGGATCAGGCCTGTGGGGACCAGGCCCAAACTGGCTATCTAATATCTACCAAGGGGTCCCGGATTGCATGAAGGCACAGGTCAGGCCGAGGGACCCCACTAGTGCACAAATATGTGTACCAGATCTCTAGTCTATAACAATAAAAACATCATACGCTTATTAGACTGGACATCCTTCGGGATGGCCTTCCGGATGAAGCCAGAGCTGCTAGGGAAGCCTGAGTCCTGGGTACCAGAGGGAAGCCGGTGCCAGCAGCCAGGTAAAGGAAGGGCTACTCTTGTATGAATTTCATGCATGGAGCCTCTTGTCTATATATATAAAAGGCTAAGCAACCACATGACCATCCAGGAGGTATGACACTCACTGATTACCAGGGGAAAGATACTCAACGCAGGAGCTGCCGAGCTGTGGTGACTTGGCAGCAGTGGTTCTCAGGTGACTCATCCCAGAACCAGAAAGGAGGGAGCCTGATTGGGTCTGCAGGGATAGGACCCAAACTGGCAGGGTCTCCGAGAACCTGGTTTACTGCACACTTGCATTTTGTCCCACACCCTGTTCAACAGCAACTTTTCAGAGTGCCCTCTTGCATTCCAGTACATCTTGGGGGATGTCGTAGAGTATCTTTCTGCCTGATCCCCACAGGCCAGGCTGAGGGACCCAACCTGCCAGAGAAACCCCGCTCACTCTACAGATGCTCTTTCAGCCAAGCCACCCCAGATGGGAATGGCTGGGGAGGGATTGCAGGAGGTTGGCTGGAGAGAAATTGTGGGAGGTTGTGTCTGATTGGGCACTTTCTTGCCCAGTCTTGGCCTACAGACCACCTTCTAATTAATTTTCTTTCTATGTGCACAAATCTGTGTACTGGGCCACTATTACTATATAATAAAATCCTAAAATGCAAATCTACCAAACAGCAGAATGAACAGAAGAATGACCAGTCATTATGATGAGCACTGACCACTGGGGGGCAGACACTCAATGTAGGAGCTGCCCATGACCACGGGGTGAGGGAAGGGAAACAGCTTGGCAGCTCGGAAGCTCCTGCATTGAGCATCTAATCCCCAAGAGGGAGGCAACCAGCGATGGCGATCAGGGGTGGGACCAGCCAGTAGGGTGGGGACCCTCCCCGGACCGCCCAATCCATCAGTTGCCCCAGAGATGACCTTGATTGTCGGCCTAGGGATCCTACCCTATATATTGGGAACAGTCTCATAGATTTAAAAATTAAAACCTGGCAAAGCGAGAGAGAAACAAAGATGGCAGGATAGGTAAACATCTAAACCGCTGCCTTGCATAACAATATCAAAACTACAACTAAAAGACAAAACAGACACCATCCAGAACCACAGGAAAGCTGGCTGAGTGGAAATTCTATAACTAGAAGGAAAGAGGAAAGCACACTGAGACTCAGAGGAGCAACAAAAGGCTGAGATACGGAGACATGTGGGCAGGGAGAACGGGTGGCTAAGTGCGCAGCTGCTTTCTAAAGTGGAATGGAGACAGAAGCTCCCGACTACGCTGAACTCCAGTCCAGGGTGAGACTTTGGGAAACCACTCATTTAGGAAGAATCTGGACTGTCAGAAAAAGGGAAAGCACACTGAGACTTAAGGGAGCTACGGAAGGCAGAGGTCCAGAGGCACGCACAAGTAAAGAGAACAGACTGCTGAGTGAACAGGTGGCTAAGTGTGTGGCTAGCTTTCTAAAGCAGAAGGGAGACGGAAACTCCTGACTGCACTGAACTCCAGTTCCAGGTGAGTTTCTGGGAACTCACACTCATTTGGGGAGAAACTGGACTGTCTGGCAGTGGGCGAAACTTGAGGGCGGCTTTCTCTCAGAGATGCTTGCAGTGATCACCAAGAGACACTGAGACCAAGGGGACTTATAGGGCAGGGCTGACAGGAAACCAAGACTGTCTGCTCAATCCTGAGACTCTGCCCATCCATTCTAAGCACAGAGGCTTTTGCAATTTTTCCGGTCTTGGATAATAAGACTGACTCCAGCAGAGAAGTTCTCCCATGTAGACACAGATGATCCTCATAGTCAATCAGCCTGGAGGTCAATTCCTCCCAGTGATACCAACAACAACCAAGACTTAACTACAACAAGGCTGTACACACAGTCCACAAAGGGGTGTACTAACAGTGTCCACCTCAGATAACTGGGGAGGCTGAGACACAGTCCCCTATAGGACACCTGGCACACATACCCTGTTTCTCCAAAAATAAGACAGGGTCTTATTAATTTTTGCTCCCAAAGATGCGCTAGGTCTTATTTTCAGGGGATGTCTTATTTTTCCATGAAGAAAAATACAGTACACATTTATTGTTGAACAAAAAAAAGGAAAATTTATTACCTGTATATGAGATGGTAGTACCAGTAGTTGTCATCACAAACCAACTCACTGATTGGCCACAGCTGTTCAGGCAGCGTGAGATTTCTTTAAATAAGGAGTCAGATGCCTTATGGTAGCTTTGGGGGCCTTATATTCCGAGGAGGCCTTATGTTTGGGGGAGGCCTTGTTATTGGGGAGGTCTTCTTTTTGGGGGGATGCCTTATATTACAGCAAGAGGCAAAACTGGAAGTAGGTCTTATTTTCTGGGGATGTCTTACTTTCGGGGAAACAGGGTAGCTACTCTAACAACTCAGAGAAGCAATGAACATGCAGAAACAAACAGATCACAAATGAAAGAAATGGAGGAAAGCAAATGACTGGATATAGAGTTCAAAACTACAATGATAAGGTTTTTCAAGAATTTCCTAGAAAAGACCGATAAATTTAGTAGGACCCTCAAGAATATGAAAAAGGACCAACTAGAAATTAAACATATACTGACTAAAATAAAAAATATTATACAGAGACCTAATAGCAGACTAGAGACTGCAAGAATCAAGTCAAAGATTTGAAATATAAAGAAGCAAAAAAATGCTCAACCAGAAAAGAAAAAAAAAGAATCCAAAAATGTGAAGATAATGTAAGGAGCCTCTGGGACAACCTCAAGATAGTGTCCTTTGGAACAACATCAGAATTATGGGGGTGCCAGAAGGGAGAGAGAGCAAGATACTGAAAACCTATTTGAAGAAATAATGACTGAAAACTTCCCCCAACTGGTCTAAGAAATAGACTTACCAGTCCAAAAAGCGTACAGAACCCCAAACAAAAGGAATCCAGAGAACCCCACCAAGACACATCATAATTAAAATGCGAAGAGCAAAAGACAAAGAGAGAATATTAAAAGCAGCAAGAGAAAAAGTTAATTACCTACAAAGGAGCACCCATACGACTGTCAGCTGAATGCTCAACAGAAACTATGCAGGCTAGATGGGAATGGCAAGAAATATTCCAAGTGATAAATAGCAAGAACTTACAACCAAGATTACTCTACCCAGCAAAACTATCATTCAGAATTGAAGGGCAGATAAAGAGGTTCACAGATAAGAAAAAGCTAAAGGAGTTTACCACCATCAAATCAGTATTATATGAAATACTGAAAGATAGTCTTTAAGAAGAGGAAGAATAAGAAAAAGGTAAAGATAAAAATTATGAAAAACAAATACATGTCTATCAACAAGTGAATCAAAAACCTGATGAACAGCCGTTAATGGGTTTGGCTCAGTGGATATCCTTCAGACTGAAGGGTTCCAGATTCAATTCCAGTCAAAAGCCTGTACCTTAGTTGTAGGCACATCCCCAGTAGGGGGTGTGCAGGAGGCAGATGATTGAGGTTTCTCTCTCGTCGATGTTTCTAACTCTTATCCCTCTCCCCTTCCCTCTGGAAAAAAATCAATAAAATATATATATTTTTTTTAATCTGATGAACGGAATAAACTGGTGAATATAGTAGAATCAAGGGCATAGAAAGGGAGTGTACTGACAATTCTCAGGGGGAAACCGGTAAGGGGGGTGCAGGAATAGACTGGACAAAAATTGTACACCTATGGATGAGGACAGTGTGGGGGGTGGGGTAAGGGCAGAGGGTGTGGTGGGAACCGGGTAAAGGGGAGCTATGGAGGGAGAAAAGAGGAACAATTTTAATCTGAACAATAAATATTTATTAAATTTAAAAAAATAAAAATAAAATCTGGCAAGGCTACTCTAACACTGAAAAAACTGGATGATGAAACAATGACATGCATAGACTTTGGCTTGCACATTTTTTGGTCATTCCTGATTCTGACACTTATATCTGGGTGACAAATCCAAGTTCGTACTTAACTTCTCTCTACTTCAGTTTTTCCACCCGTAAGATGGGAAAATGGTACTACTGCCTCAGGAGGATTAGGTTTTGTACTACTTTTTATAATCAGGGCAAAAAAATGTAGCTACCCATGCAACAAGATGCCTTTCACCTGTATGGAAAGTATGGTCAGTGATACATGCAGTGTCCCATATTATGAGAGGGATATCCAATTGCCATTTTAAGACCAACATCTTCCCAGGGGTCCCGGATTATGAGAGGATGCAGGCCGGGCTGAGAAGACCTCTCTCTTTCCCCTCCTGCCCGCCCTCCTCACCCCCCACGCACAAGTATTGTGCACTGGGCCTCTAGTTAATAATGATATGGAAGTAAGGGCAAATAAAGGGGGTAGGATTGAGGATGGGTGTAAATAAATCCCTCTAGCTATAGTAAGGGCCCCCAGAGTGGGTGGGAGGGGGGTGCTGTCTCTTGTCTATCTCATAAGAAAGATTTGAAGCGAAGCAAGTAAATTTATTAGGAATACACTTGGCATATCAGTAGTACAAGTGGAAAACGCAGCTAGTCTAAGTGCCCTCACCTGGTGTAGGATTAGGGGGTTCTATACTTTTCTGTCCATAGGTTTCTAGGTCTCCCCGCCCTTTTGCTTTGTTGTGGCTTTTCCCAGAGTTTATAAGAATATCTGGCAATTTTACCTTCACAAGTCCCAAGACTGCTGACTTCTCTGTTTAGTGGATGAGCTAAAACTCTCCCTTCTTTTCCCCTTTCCCTCATCATACCTTAGTGATTATCTTTCCTGCCTAACATCCCCCAAGTGATATTTGTCTTTGGGTTTAGCTGGCACAAATGGCATTAATTGGGTCTTTGCTCTCTATTTTCTCAGACCAGGGTTAAGGAGGACAGGTATTAACCATTTGCTCTCAAGTGTCCTTGTTTGGGGAAGATAAGATCTTACAAATCACTGCAAGCTGCCCAAACTGTTTGGCCTCATTTAATTTTGTCTCAGTTTCCCCATTTCACTTACTCAGAAATTTTCCTAGCTTCTTACTACTCCTGCCACAGAAGACAGATGGATTTCTAGCATATCTAATTGGAACTGAGTGCATTTCCACATAATACATACTCATTAATGGTGAATTGGCTGTAAGATATAAAAATAGTACTACATTTTTTATATATTATGGATTAGTTAGCATTGATGATTGGGAAAAGGGTGACTCTAAGGATCAAAGATTGGTGCAAGATTAATTCAATGTAATAAATAACCACTGACTTCTAAATAATAACCTACAATTTAGCCTTTAAAAAAAAATTATTTCTGAAGCTAGAACGCTCCAAATAAAACCACATTTATATGATGTGCCTCTCCAATTCTTAATCCTTGTCCACATCTTATTCTATGGCAATACTATTATGTAAACATAAGGATACTAGGCTGAAAAGAAAATTCTATTTTATAATGAACATTAACTCTTGAATTACACTCTCCCTACAGCTTTAATTCATTTCAAAAATGTGTATTTTCCTTTAAAAATATGTCAATTTCTCAATTTTTACAGAAACTGTCCCTTATTCAGTCATACGTCACTATTAACTTTTCTTATGTCTTTGCTGACATTTTAGTTAATATGTATCCAGTACTAATATATCTTGAGTCACACAAAAATTCTCTGAAAAGCAAAGGGTACATATTTTATTATAATTATACTAGAGGCCCTGTGCAGGGGGGCAGGGGAGAGGGGAAAGGGTGTCCCTCAGCGGAACATGCACCCTCTGTAAGCTGGGACCCCTTGAGGGATGTCCGACTGCATGTGGGACATCCTTCTCACAATCTAGGACTGCTGGCTACCAACTGCGCACCTGTCTGCCTTTTTGATTGCCTCTAACAGCTTCTGCCTGCCAGCCTGATCATCCCCTAACCACTCTCCTGCCAGTCTGATTGATGCCTAACTGCTCCCCTGCCAGCCTGTTTGCCCCTAACTGCCCTCCCTTGCAGGCCTGGTCACCCCTAACAGCCCTCCCCTGTAGGCCTGGTCCCCTGCAACTGCCCCCTCCCCCTGCTGGCATGATCACCCATAAGTGCCCTCCCTTACAGGCCTGGTTCCTCCCAACTGCCCTCCCTTGCGGGCCATCTTTTGGTTGCCATCTTATGTCCACATGGGGGCAGCCATCTTGTGAGTTGGAGTGATGATCAATTTGCATATTACTCTTTTATTAGATAGAGGCTTGGTGCATGGGTGGGGGGCAGCTGGTTTGCCCTGAAGGGTGTCCCGGATCAGGGTATGGGTGCCTTTGGGGTGTGGGGTAGCCTGGGCGAGGGGCCTGTGGTGGTTTGCAGGCTGGCTACACCCCCCGGCGACCCAAGCGGAGGCCCTGATATCTGGGATTGATTTATCTTCTGCAATTGAAACTTTGTAGCCTAGAGCGGAGCCAAGCCCTCTGCTTGCTCTGTAGCTGCAGCCATTTCTCTTGGGATTTATTTATCTTCTATAATTGAAACTTTGTATGGAGGCCTTGAATGGAGGCCTGGGCCCCCCAGGGTGTGTGGAAAACTTGGCTTCCTCCATTACCAGGGAAACCCAAGCCTCCCTCCTGCTCACTTCATGGCCACAGCCATCTTGATTGGGGTAAATTTGCATACTCACTCCAGATTGGCTGGTGTGTGTGGCTTTGTGGATGTAACAGAGTGATGGTTAATTTGTATATCACTCTTTTATTAAATAGGATACAAGGTTTAACTTATAAATTATTTTATTTTTAAATAAGTGACTTGGATCACATATTATTTAGTATTAAATATTCCTTATCATTGCTTACTTAAAATTTAATATATGTTTTAAAATATATGCCAGGCACAGCCAGGTGGCTCATTGGTTGGAGCATTGTCCTATACACCAAAAGGTTGCAGGTTTGATCCCCAGTCAGGACACTAACATCAAATGGTCTCTAACATCAAATTTTTTCAGCTATATTATCACATAACATTGTATCATAATGAAAAGTTCCTTCCCAAATATTACCAAGGCAACCAAACAAGTCTAACATAAACTTTATATTTACCACAAATTAGATTATCAGAAAATCTTAATTACAAAATAAAATACACAAATGTAATTTTAAGTTTGATAATAAAACCAAGTTGTAGTAAATTTATATATGCTAAAAATACAATTCAAATGTCATTTGCATATTAATGAATGCCAATTGCTAAAATTTAAAGCTAAGTATGTTTCAATAAATATAATGTTTTTTCTCTAGTATTCAAATGCAAAAACTTTCATAAAATAAAAAATCTAATTCATTCCTAAAACAAAATAATGATTACTAAATAAAGTCATCAGTTCTGGGATTTATTAAACATTGTACCACATTTAATAATTTTCCATTAAAGATACATGGTAGGGTATATATTAAGATAAATATCTTTTTTTTTCTTCACAATTTATAATGAGACTTACCTTTGTAAGAAGCACTTTTTTGTGGATTTAAAAGCTTAAATAAAATCTGAGCATGCTTCTTACTAAAATTGTTAATTAAATCAAGTCTGCCATTCTTCTGTCAGTAATCCAACAGACAGTAAGACAAATCCCTACTATTGTCACTATCACAAAAACACCTCACTAAGGAAGTGAAAATGAGTATGTATACTTGCTGCAAAAGACCTATAAAAATTTTTATAAACCTAACTGGTGCTCTAAAGGTGAATATGGTTATAATTATCATTTAATTCATAATTGAAATGTTAATCTAAAATTTTTAAACTTGAGCTTTTAAAATATTTACCTTTAAAAAGAAGCACAAACATAAATTCAAACCAAATTTATTTTAAAATAGTATTAGCTTTTCAATCACCTTTCTGATCTCACATATTTACAAAACATGAAAATGTTACCTGACTTAGCTTTTAACACAATCTGTAAAAATACATTCCAAATTGGTTATACAACTGTTAAAAAGTAATATTCTTTTCTAATTTAAGATGTCCTTTGAGTCCTCACTTTGTTAAAAAAAAAAAATTCACAGTAATTGTTTTTCCTATATTGGCAATATGTTTAATGAATGATTCTAAAGTACTTACTAGTTTACGTATAGCCTTTAAAATAAGTGAAAATGTAAGCAGAAAATAGGTAAGTCAGAAGATTAGTACTAGGCAAACTTTTGATTCAAAGACAAAATAGTCTCAAATAAATGATTTGACATTTGGCCATTTAAAAAAATAATATACAATTAGTACCAGTGGGGAAAAAAATCAAGAGTATACAGAATTTCTGCCCTTGCTGGTTTGGTTCAGTCATTAGAGTGACCAGTTCGATTCCAGTCAATGGTACCTGCCCAGGATACAGGCTCAATCCCCAGTAGGGGGTGTGCAGGAGGCAGCCGATCAATGATTCTCTTTCATCACTGATCTCTCTCCCCATCTCCCTTCTTCTCTGAAATTAAATATATAAATTGTTCTATTATGAAGAAAAAAGCTGATTAGATTTATACTTACATCTATCCTATATAATAAAAGCCTAATATGCTAAATGTCCAGTTGGCCAGTCGGCCATTCAATCAAGCAAAGTGTAATATGCTAATATGCTAAGCCCACTCAACCGCTCACTATGATGTACACTGACCACCAGGGGGTAGACGCTCCAACCAGTAGGTTAGCTTGCAGCTGGGATCCAGCCAATAGGAATTGAGCAAAACAGGCTGGACATGCCCTGGAGTCCTCCCATGGTCCCTCCCTTATTGGCCAACTTCCCGCATCCCTCCCCGGCCCCAACTGTGCACCAGTGGGGTCCCTCGACCTGGTCTGCACCCTCTTGCAATCCAGGATGCCTCAGGGGATGGCAGAGAGCCAGTTTTGGCCCTACGGTGAAACAACCTGTCGCTATGATGCACACTAACCACCAGGGAGCAGATGCTCAAAACAGAAGCTGCCCCCCTATGGTCAGTGCACTCCCTCTGCAGCAGCGCTAAGCTTTCAGTTGGACATCCCCCGAAAACTCCCAGACTGCAAGAGTGCATAGGCCAGGCTGAGGGATCCCCCCTCCAAGTGTAGAATTTCGTGCACCGTCCTCTAGTGTATAATAAAAGCATAATATGCAAATCGACCAAACAACTGAACAGAAGAACAACTGTCCGGGCAACATTCTGAACAACCACACTATGACATGCATTGGTGGCAGGCCAACCAATGCAGATTCAATGCAATTGGTTGGGGGACCCCACCATTGCCCCACAGAGGAAGGCCCAAGCCACCCTCTGCAGGGCAGTCAATGGTGGGAGACCCCCCTCCATGATCAATCACCCCAAAGAGGGAGGCCCTGGCTTCCCTGTGCATAGTGATCAATCTCAGAGCCCCGGCTGGGTGGGTGGGGCCTCCCTGTGCTGGGTGATCAATCACAGAGCCCCACGACTAATCACCCCAAAGAGGGAGGCTTAGGCCACCCGGCTGGTGGCACTGTGGCATGTGAGCGGGGCCTCCCTCTACAGGGCAATTGATCTGGGGACCCCATGATCAATCCCCCACAGAGGGAGACCCAAGCCACTGGCCAGCAATGCTGTGGCAGCTGTGCAGGACTGGCCAGCAATCACCCTGCAGATGGAGGCCCAGGCCAGCCAAGCGATCACACCCCTGTCTGTTTCCTGCAGAAGAAGGTGACTGGTGGCAGAAGAGGGGGAGCAGTGCCGCACAGATGGCAAGCAGTGGCAGCAAAAGGGCTGGGGCCAGTTGGGGGGAAGGAAAGCCCTGATAGGCCTTGATCACCAGCCACGCCTATCCGAGGGGTCCTGGATTGCAAGAGAGCACAGACTGGACTGAGGGACACTCCTCCCCTCCCCCATGCACAAATTTCATGCACCAGGCCTCTGGTGTGAAATAATCAGTTAATAATATGTAGTAATAAACTACTAATGCTTAAGTCACCTAAAGATTTCACAATATGATCACAGTAACACATTCAAGAAATCTCTCTCATGTTTTCAATCAAGTTATATTTCAAATTTTTAGCTAAATGGATATAACTATATTCACAAATATGGCATTATTTTAGACCTACTCTTTGACTTAATATTATTTATTAATAAAAATTTCAGTATTCCATTGTCTACATTCAGCTATCAAGAACTTAATTTTATCTAAAAAAAGGGGGAAAAATCTATTAAGTTGATGTGCTACATATTTAGCAACAACAAATGCACTTACTTTTTTCTCTTTCTCATGATGTTTATCCTGAGAGTGAGAGGAAGAATCACTTAAACTCTGATCATATGACCTATTAGATCCCCGTTTGCTCTTTTTCTAAAAAAGAAAATATATATACATACATGTATATGTATATAAAAATTTTTTAAATAATCTTTTTGTTAGGATTAAACCAATTCAAGTGCGAAATATTTCAAAATCTCTACTGAAGATAAAATGTCTCACTATTTTAAATCATATAATCCATTTACATACCCTCCATATATTATCTATTAAATTATAAAGAAAAATCTAACCTTAAATTTAACATTAATGCCATATTTTTGTACATTTATTAAAATGTGTGAAGACTGTTTTCAAACAAGCAGTAGCTTATTTGTCACTTTATCATAAAACCACTCATTTAAGAAATTAAGTATAATTTTCAATTTCTGCTTTAAAAAAGTTTCGACCAAAATAGAAAATGCCATATTGAAGAAGGATGCCAAGAATAGAAGAAAATATTTGAAGAGTTATTTTATGCCTCTAGAAAAAGCAAAAAGTCTTTTGATCTCAAAAGTATTAAGGTATTACAGCTTTCTCCAATTAAGAAAAAAAAAATTAAAGAAAATATCAGTAAAAGACCCACACATTTTTCAAAGCATTACTAAAAGTATTACACATTTCTGTTTAAAGTATTTTTACAATTTCGTAATAAAGTATGGTGAGGGTTATTTGAGGTGTTTAAAACTTGGTGGTAGAATAATTAATTAGTTTACTTTACATAAAAATGACTATAAAAGGTGCTCAAATTCCATACAAATTTTTATATCTCATACAATCAAAAAAATTTTATTCCTCTACTAGCAAATGGAAGAATAGCATGTCAGTAACTAGCATTTATATAAACTTCTATTTACATAAAATTCAAAATCCATTTTCATTAATATATTTTATCTATTTTCATTTCTCATTTAGAAATGAAAATCCAACTTGCTTTTAACATTCAAGAAGCAAAATTTTCAAATTTTACTAACTCAAAATTTCTCTTACACACTTCAGTATTCTTTGTCAATCACTAAAGTACATCAGCCTTCAACGTCCACATATATATGCATACACACACACACACACACACACACACATGCTTTTAAATATTTCATATGCATGAATCAGAATATTGAAGTTATAAACTGTTCATTTCAAGAGAAAGGGGTCTGTAATAATATTATTATAAGGGAGGGAGGAAGGGAGGGAGGGTCAGTCCCATCCACAAGGGAAAGGTAATAATAGAATTTTTTTGTAATTTTTTAAAAAGAAACTAAAGAAAAACAAAGAAGCCTTAAACTTCAGTACATATATCTGACTGTTATCAATGACAAATGAGAAATAGAAACTTGAAAAATTAAAGAAACTCTATCCTTCAAAAGACATGAACACAAAATAGTTAACAGTTAATCAAATATTAGAGTCACCCATGCTATTATATAATAAAAAAGACTGACCAAATCTAAAATATTTCCCAAAATTGTATTTAAATATAGTTTCTTAAGATCTTTAACTAAGAAGTTACAAAGCAACCTTATTTCAGTTTTACTATCTCCTAGTAAATAAATGTAAATAGTAATAAAGCAAAAAAATAAATAGTAATAAAGCAAAAAAAATGAGAAACAAGTGACAGCAAATCACAGAATGTATATAAGTGTTAAAAATCAAATTAAATAAAAATAGAATTGAGTTATAGTTTTTTAAACATGTGCTTTTTCTACTAAACGTATACCAACATTTACAATTAACTTATTAGTATATGTTTTCAATAAGAATTTTAGAAGAGTCACTTTTATAAATGAATTAAAACAAAGCAAAATCTTTTAAAATTAATATATCATTTCATCTCCAGTGAAGAGCATGCTAAGCAAACCTAATCTCAAGCAAAAATCAAAGGAAAAGGAATAGCTATTATGCCCTTTTAAAAAGAGTCACCTCTATTGTCAAAACTAATCACTAAGCATTTTAATTTTAAATTCTTACCAGCTTACTAAAATGGTATTTACAGTAGCCACAGTATTGGACATTATCTGCACCATTTCCTTCTTCCTCACAAAGTAGTCCAGCAAACTGAGCACTGCAAAACAAAAGCCAACTATATCAATAACATTTCAAACCACAATATATACAGAAATTGAAATTCACTTCAAAGAATGTAAGACTTGTAAGACCTGAGATCTCTTAAGAGAAAAAAGGAAGGTAAAAGTACACTTACTCCAACAGGTAGTTAAAATTGATTTTAAGTTATATTTATGGTTTAATATAAACTTTTCACCCATCTCTAACAAAGATGAAGTGTTATACATGTTTTACACCACAAAACAATGAATTCTTCAAGAACCATTCCAAGGCCCCAATAATTAACATTTGATTTTACTTTTTCAATCTGTACCAGAAATACAAATGGAAAAGCAAGGCCCCTAAGAGGCTGAATGGCATGTGATGCTATTTGTCCATGGATATACATTACATACTGTTAGAAGGAAAATGCTTTAAGACATAGCACAGTACTGTAGGCAAGAAAAAATAAGCTGTGTTCTTCAATCAAAAACAATGGAAGAAAAGGAATTGGAACCTAAAGTTATGATACTTATATATTTTTAAAATATAAAATGGTAAAGTTTATAATCATCATTGTCTCAATTTAACCTCCCACTTTAGCATTCCAAAATTACAGTATTAGCATATATCTCATTCCCAAAAAGTCAACTTTCATCATTGGAAAATTAAGTACAGTATTAAGGGAATTTATTAATACCAAAAATGTTTTCCATTCCCACAAAATAATCTAAAATAGACTTCATAAATCCACACAGTAAGAGTTTAGGAAATAAGGTATATGCCTATATTGAGTATTAAATATAGACTGATTCTTAAAATTAGGTAAATGGATTGTTTGAAGACTTTTATTTTTAACTAGTTTATTATATTGAATATTTTAGTATAATTTTTGCTTTTGAAATAGTGTGCTGAAAAACCATCCTATATTAATAAAAGCCTAATTTGCTAAATATCCAGTCATCCGTTCAACCAATCAAAGCATAATATGCTAATGATATGCTATGACCACTCAACTGCTTGCTCTGCTGTGCACTGACCACCAGCGGGGCAGACAGTCAACTGGTCAACCAGTCACTATGACGTGCACTGATTACCAGGGGCTGATACTGAGACCAGATTAGTTTGCTGCTGGGGTCCAGCAGATCGGGACTGAGTGAGCCGGGTGGGACATGCCACAGAACCCTCCTGTGGTTTTTCCCTAGTTGGCCAACTTCCCACATCCCTCCCTGGCCCCAATTGTGCACCGGCAGGGTCCTTTGGCCTGGCTGAGCTCTCTCGCAATTCAGGACCCCTCAGGGATGTGAGAGAGCCAATTTTCCAATCCCGCAGGCTAGGCCAAGGGACCCCACTGGTGCAAGAATTCATGCATTGAGCCTCTAGTCCAGTGGTTCTCAACCCGTGGGTCGCGACCCCTTTGGGGGTCGAACGACACTTTCACAGGGGTCGCCTAAGACCATCGGAAAACACAAGTATTTACATTATAATTCATAACAATAGCAAAATTACAGTTATGAAGAATGGTTGGGGGTCACCACAATATGAGGAACTGTATTAAAGGGTCACGGCATTGCTCTAGTCTATCCTATATAATAAAGAGGTAATATGCTAATTAGACTGAATGGCAGAAAGACCAGTGGGCAGGAGGTGGGGCTGAAGCAGCAACCAGGGCTGTTGTAAGAGCCAAGACCCTTGCAGGAATTTCATACATCAGGCCTCTAGTAATAATGATGATGATGGCAACTGCTTTTTTTTTCTACCTTAAAGCACAGGCAGCAAAGAAATGCTACTATAATTCATTAAATTCTTTCTGGCACTGCACTAAGAGTACCTACATCAGTTCTTTTAGTCATAATAACAAATCAAATGGTAGGTAACTAAAACTAATATTTTAAACAAAATGAAACTGAATGAAGTACATTAGAACCAGTGTTCACCTATTGAAAATTCACTCTGGTAAGTAAATTCAATTATTAGAATTATCTTTGTTACAAGTAAGTAAATATAAACACAGAAACTATGCCAATAAAATTTACTAAAATTAATATTTGGGTACATAACTCAATCTTTCATTTACAAGGTATTCCCCATTTCTGTACAATGATGAAAACATACTTACCATGTCACATGGAAAGCTTGTCTACATCCATGTTTATTACATGTCATACAAGCACCAGTGGCTGCTTTGCTTTCTCTTCCTTGTTCATCACAAATGTAGCAAGTCTTAAGATACAAAACAAAAACAAAAATAAAACAAAACCTTACAAAAGCTTGAAGGAACTGAATTTGACAATCTTCAGAAGTCAAGATCATGGTTTACTATCTAATCTACTTTACTTCTAAACATGAATTCATTTTTTCTGACAGTAACCTAAGTTTTACAAACAGTACAAATATGAAAACATAAACAAGTACATATAAGTAGACTTAGGATTTCAGAAAAGGTTTTTGTCTCCCTTGGACTCAAAAACCCTGCAAGATAAGAATCTTCATAGGCACTGAGACCAAAGACCAAAACACAGCCTTACCACATCTTATTCTTAAAACCTCCTCAAAATATTCAACTGATTCCTGTTACAAAGCTGTAAAAAAAGGTTTTGCCCTTCTTTTTCTTCTGGAAATAAGTATATCTAAAGGAGTTTGATAGAGGTAGTTGGTAGCTAAGAGATGAAAGACAGTCCTATGTGAGTGAGCAAGGTTTAGGCCATTCCAACTGTTCACAAGAACCTTTAGCTCTGAAGGTCAGAGATGGTCCCAAGAGATAGCAACCAATGAACACTGCCAGCAACTTTGACTAGCATCTACTTGTTTCCTTTTCCCAAATGAAAATAGCTGATAGACGGTATCACTTTTCATAAAAGACTGAATTACATAAATGGCAATCTACAAGCATCTGTGTAATGAATAAAATGATCAGCTTATCTAGAAGTTGAATATAGAAAAATATTTAAATATATACAGGTTATAACACTTCTCAAATGAGACCAATTTCTGAACAATAGTAAGGTATAACCTAGCCACCTTCAAAAGGATCACATGAATTTTTAGAGGTAGAGATTTCCCCACTATGCACCGTGGTACCAAATAACACCATTCAACAATATTTACCAAAATAGCCTATTATCTAGTCAGGTAAATGAATATCAAATCCTCTGTTGAAAACTATGGATTCAGACTAAACTGAATTAAAAAAATCACTTTATACCTATAAAAATTTCCAAGTTACAATGGAAGAATTAAACATACATTCTTAGCCTAAAAATGGATCAAGAAGATTGAAAAAGAAAAGGACAGAACTAACTAAAATAGTAACATTTTAGATAGTGAACTTCTGGGAAAATATACAAATAGATCTAAAAAAAAAACAAACAACTCATTAACTTCCAAAGAACTGACAGTGAAAATACACCAGCATTTGACCATTCAATAAAGTTACAATGGGTCTTTATTTAAAAAATAAAAAGAGGAGAACCCAAGATGGCGGCATAGGTAAACACCTACACTGCTGCCTCGTACAATTTCAAAACTACAACTGAAAGACAGAACAGACATCATCCAGAATCACAGAAAAGCTGGCTGAGTGGAAATTCTACAACTAGAAGGAAAGAGAAGGGCTCAATAAGACCCAGAGGAGCTACAAAAAGCTGAGGTACGGAGAAAGGCATGTGCAGAGAGTGGGTGCCAGAGTACTTGGCTGGCTTTCTCAGGCGAAAGAGAGACGGAGACTCTCAACTGCATTGAACCCCTTATCCTACGACACTAAACCCCAGATCCAGCCAAAACACATAGAGGGAGAGTTTGGACTGTGAAAAGGGAGAAGTGCACGGAAATTTAGGGGAGTCACAAAAGATCAGAGGTCTGGTGATACGCATGGCACTGCACGCAGAGGACCGACTGCTGATTGTGGCGCTGGTTTTCATGAGTGGGCGCGAGACAGACCATCCCAACTGCGTCACTTCTAACTCCACTAAACCCTGGTTTCCAGGAAGTCCCGGGGACCCAGACTCATATGGTCCCGGAGCGCAGGAGAGCCAGAAAGGCAGCAGTCTAGAGGCACTGAGAGAGAAAGCGCATGCGTACACAGGGACTGCTCCAGCGATTACCCAGTCATGTGAGACTCAGGGGCCGTGGAGGGCGGGGCCAACTGAGACTCCACCCATCCCAAACTCAACAGAGAGGCTTCTGCAGTTTTTCAAGTTTGGTATCATAAGGCTAAATCCAACACAGAAGTTCTCCCAGCATAGTGAAAATGCCGAGACAAGGGAAGGGATCACAAACAAAAGAAATTGAGGAAAACAAATGACTGGATATAGAGTTCAAAACCACACTTACAAGGTTTTTCAAGAATATCTTAGAAAAGTTGGATAAAGTTAGTGAGACCCAAAAGGAGATGAAAAACAACCAACTGGAGATGGAAAAGGTCCAACTAGAGATGGAAAAGGACCAAGTAGAAATTAAACATACACTGACTCAAATAAAAAATATTATACAGAGACCTAACAGCAGACTAGAGGAAGGCAAGAATCAAGTCACAAATTTGAAATATAAAGAATCAGAAAACACTCAACTGGAAAAGCAAGAAGAAAGAAGAATCTGAAAATGTGAAGATAATATAAGGAGCCTCTGGGACAGCTTCAAGTGTACCAACATCAGAATCGTGGGGATGCCAGGAGAGAGAGCAAGATACTGAAAACCTATTTAAAGAAATAATGACTAAAAACTTCCCACATCTGGTGAAAGAAATAGACTTACAAGTCCAGGAAGCACACAGAACCCCATTTAAAAGGAATCCAAAGAGGACCACACCAAGACACATAATAATTAAAATACCAAGAGCAAAAGACAAAGAGAGAATATTAAAAGCAGCAAGAGATAAACAGTTAATTACCTACAAGGGAGCACCCATACGACTGTCAGCTGATTTCTCAACAGAAAAGATGCAGGCCAGATGGGAATGGCAAGAAATATTCAACGTGATGACCTACAACCAAGAATACTCTATCCAGCAAAGCTATCATTCAGAATTGAAGGGCAGATAAAGAGCTTCACAGATAAGAAAAAGCTAAAGGAGTTCATCAACTCCAAGCCAGTATTATATGAAATGCTGAAAGGTACTCTTTTAGAAGAAGACAAAGAAAAAGGTAAAAGATAGAAAATTATGAACAACAAATACCTATCTATCAACAAGTGAATCTAAAAATTAGATCAACAGAATAAACTGGTGAATATAATAGAATCAGGAGCACAGAAAGGGAGTGGACTGATAATTCTCAGGGGGAAAGGGGTGAGGGGTGTATACGGAGAGACTGGACAAAAATCATATACTGTGGATGAGGTCAATGGGAGGGAGGTAAGGATAGAGGGCAGAGTGGGAGCCGGGTGGAGGGGAGCTATGGAGGGAAAAAAGAGAAACAAATGTAATAATCTGAATAATAAAGATTTAATTTAAAAAAATAAAAATAAATTAAAAAAGAAAGTAGAATTCCCGGCTACTGGTTGGCAGAGTGAAGAGCTCCTTGGATCTTTTCTCTACTGAGTTAACCATTTCACAGGTGAAAAACAGCACTCTGAAGTCTCTAAAAATGTACGACCTAAAGACATACAGCCAATAGAAAAAATTTTTATGCAAGCAAATCTACTAAATTTCAGTAAGAACAGTTTCTGTGACTTTTGAGAAATGATCTGCTCCCATCACCACTGCCACACACAGACCTAGATCCCTGTGATATAAAGTCCCTTCTGTTGAGTGTGATCAATAAGATGAGGGCTCCCCTTTCACCCCAGCTCCTAGTCTAAGGCTACCAATATAAATTAACCCAAGAAAGGCCAGGTCTCCAGTGACTCTCATCCTATACATTCCTCCCACTCATAAACTCCCACCTACAAGAGGCCAAGAATCCTGAGGTCCTATCATCCCTTCCCCAGCTTGCTAGTAGAATGGGCAGGCTAGGAGGGATAAGCAGCAGTTACTATCCCCTTTCCTCATAGCACTCTGTCAAACTACAAGTGACTCTTGTGGAGAAGCGGGTTGCTGCTCCAGCTCCACCTCCTTCCTCTCTGAAATCAATAAAAAATACATTTAAAAAGTAATAATAAAATAAAATAAAATAATATGTTATTCTTTGGACTGCCTACCACCTGCCCTACTGAATATACTACTATTTTATTTTACTTTCTCTGTCTGGAATTATTACTTGATCCTTTTTCCCACAGGTCAAATTCCTAGTTATTCCGCAAGTGGTTCTCAACCTTTCTAATGCCATGACCCTTTAATAAAACTCATGTTGTGGTGACCCCCACCACAAAATTATTTTCATTGCTACTTCATAACTAATTTTGCTATTGTTATGAATCGTAATGTAAAATATCTGTGCCTTCCGATGGTTGCAACCCACAGGTTGAGAACCACTGCTGTAGAGCCTAAGACCATCGGAAAAATAATCCCTACTTTTGTTATGTTCCATAACCTTCACTCAGACTTATTATTTATGATATGTATTATTCTTTTCATGCACTGAATTACATGTTTACTGGACTGTCTGCTAATTGAGTGTTACACTGAGAAAAACGCTGTATTTTATTCATCTTTGAATTCCTAGTGTCTAACACAATGCTTGATACAAAGTAAGTCCTCAGTAAGTGCCCACTATCTTAACAAATGCTCTCCAACTGTTCTTTACTACCATCCATTAAGGAATGATGTCTTCCGCCGAAACCGGTTTGGCTCAGGGGATAGAGAGAGTCAGCCTGTGGACTGAAAGGTACCAGGTTCGATTCCGGTTAAGGGCATGTACCTTGATTTCGGGCACATCCCCAGTAGGGGGCGTGCAGGAGGTGGCTGATCGATGTATCTCTCTCATCGATGTTTCTGACTCTCTATCCCTCTCCCTTCCTCTCTGTAAAAAATCAATAAAATATATATTTTTTTAAAAAAGGAATGATGTCTTCCAAAACTCAATCCATTTTCCAATTTTCCTATCATTTCAGAATTTACATGGCCCCTATTAATCTAAATATTCATGAACCAAGTATTAAAATATTATGGTTAACTATATTAAACAAATCGACAAACATAATCTATCCTATATAATGAAAGCCCAGCGACCATAATGACAGAATGACAGCTCGACCAGTGACTAAGAGGTACACTGATCACCTTTAGGTTATTTTTGCCAGATGGTGGGTTCCAATCGCTGATGGCAAACTGGGAACCGGGGTGGATGATGATGGGGGCCAGGATTAGCGAGCAGGCAGAACAGCTGACCTCTTGGTCCCTCCCCCAGCCCTGCAGGCTCCAACTGCCAATGGCAAATGGGGAACCAGAGTGGGTGGTGGGGGATGCAGGCAGCACCAGGCCAAGGCCCCCACCACACCAGTTGCCCCACACACAGAAGGCAACCACAGCAAGGGTGGGGCCAGTGAGTGGACAGGAACAACTGACCTCTTGGTCTACTTTAGACTTATATCATGAAGTGGGGTCAAACATGTCAGCATCCATGGTGTAAGGAGGGGGTAGCCTTACACAACTTCCAGAGCCCTAGTAGGGTTGACTCCCATGAGAGGACTAAGGATAGGGGTGGAGTCAGTGTCACAACCTGAACAAGATGAGGAAACCAACCATAGAGTGGAGTGGAAGGGAGTAGTGGTGAAAGAGGCAGCTTTGCAGGAAAGCAGCTAACAACCCAGGGTGAGGTGCAGAGCCTGAATAAGGTTAGAACGGGCTTTGCATTACTGGACGGCAGCAATAAAAGACTTCATAATACACACACACACAAATTGATCAAATAAGTAAAGTATATTGAGGATAATGGGAGTCAAGTTTCTCACTGTCTGGCATGAAAGTCTTAAGTATGAAAAGAAAAAAATTAGAATAAATCCTGTGTAGTTAGATTTGGAGAAGTTACTAAAATTTATGGTTCGCTATATAGAGGTCAATAGATACCAAAAATAGTTATACATATGTATACATATGTATAACTCCATCAGAAGAATCATTGTGACCTCACAGTCTTCAATATATACATAAGTACAGAGAAAAATGCAGATGTAAATATGTGTATATCTCCGTATATAGATACATACATTTATTTCCTAGCTATCCTCATTAAGAGAGTTTGGGAGTACCAATATCCTAATAACAATAAGCACACTTGGTGCTCCTGTTAGTTTCTAAATCAATTCTCACCTAAAAGGAGAAATGGTGATTCCAGGGCTAGGGCAGGAATGAAGCAACAGAAATCTGAAATGTACTATTATGTTAGAAATAAAGAACTGCCCAGAGAATGGTAGAAACATGTCAAAAACAAATAAAACAGCTTGAAGAGGTCCTACCAGCCAAATCTGAGGTAATAGGAGCATCAAAATAAACATAAGTAATGAAAAATGACCCATTAAAATAAAATAGTGACACAGTCTATATTAGTCAATACTAATATAAACAAATGGAGAGAGGAGAAATCTATTTCTTGAAGTGGAATGCCAACAGATGAATGTGAAATAAATGATGGAATCAGAAAAGTGTCACTTGCTATTTATCATAGTAATAAGTTAATTAAGCTAAGAAACAATAATGGATGCTAGAATTAGTGGGTAAAAGGCATAAGGAACAAGGTATTTACATACAAAGTACTTGCCACAAAATGCAATATTACTGATTATAAAGGGGTAAAAGATTAACCTTCCAATGGAGAAATCTTACAGGCATCACCTTAACCAAGTGATCAAGATATCATCACCAGTAATGGAAAAAACTGAAATCATGTACCACCTGCTAAGATGTAATGAGAAGAACTCAGCATCACTTCCGTGATATTCCTGCCAAAAACATATAATCTGAATTTAATCATGAGGAAACCAAAAAAAAGAGAAAAATCCAAATAGAGGGATATTCTATTAAAATATCTGCCTGCAATCTTCTGAAGTTAAAAAAATAATAATAACGGGAAAACTGAGTTACTATTTCAGATTAAAGGAGACTTAAAGAGACAAAATGCATTCTGCAATTTTTGGCTATGAAAGACAGTACTGGAAATTTTTGAAAAAATTTGAGAAATAATGATGAGATCTGTGAAATATACAGAAATAATGTACAAATGTTAATTTCTTGATTTTGATGGCCACATTCTGGTCATGTAGGAGAAAGTCAACCCAAGGTGAAGTCTCCTTCCATCACTACAAATTTGACCCCCTTTTTATCCTTTTCTACTTTAACCCAAATCCCTTTCCCACTGCTGGTCACCATATCATTTTCTGTATCTATGATTATTTTGTCTTATTTAATAGTGAAATCATATCATTGTTGTGTTTTTTACCCCACTTGGCATATTCTCAAGATCCTTCTGTTGTTGCAAATTACAGTATTTTATCTTTCCTTATGACTAAATAGTATTCCATTGCATATACATATATACCATATCTTATTTATCCAATCATCTAGCGAAGGACACTTTGGTTGTTTCCATATCTGGGCAATGGTGAATAATGTTGCAATGAAGATATGGACACCTATATCTTTCTGAATAAATGTTCAAATAAGTAAACCCAGAAGAGGGTTTGCTCGGTCATATGGTAACTCTATTCTTAATTTTTTGAGGAATCTCGATATTGTTTCCCACAGTGGCTGTACCAGTTGACATCCTATCAGCAGTGTACAAGTGTTCCATAATTTGTCCAACATTACTTGTCTTGTTGATAATAGCCAAACAGGTGTGAGATGGTATTTCATTGTAGTTTTAATTTGCGTTTCCATAATAGCTAGTGAAATTTCACATCTTTTCATTGTATCTGTTGGCCATTTGTATGTCTTCTTGGGAGAAGTTTCTACTTAGGTCCTCTGCCCATTTTTTAATTGGATTGTTTGTTTTTATTGTTGATTTATAGAAGTTCCTTATACATTTTGGATATAAATCCCTTATTGGAGATCTTGTTTGCACATATCTTCTTCCATTCTTCCAATTTTCCCAGCAACCATTTATTGAAGGGACTTTCTTTTTTCCATTGTATGATTGTGGCTCCTTTGTTAAAAATTATTTACCCATATATACATGATTTTATTTTTGGATTCTTCATTCTGTTCCATTGGTAAGTGTGTCTAGTCTTCTGCCAACACCATGCTATTTTGAGTACTGTCACTCTGTAGTATTAAAGTCAGGGAATATGAAACCTCTGACTTTGTTCTTTATTCTCAGGACTGCTTTGACTATTCAAGGTCTTCTATGATTCCACACAAATCCCGTTCTATTTCTTTTAAAAATGTCACTGGAGCCCGGCTGGCATGGCTCACTGGTTGAGAGTCGACCTAGGAACCAGGAATTCAGGGTTCAATTCCCAGTCAGGGCACATGCCCAGGTTGGGGCTCAATCCCCAGTAAAAGGTGTGCAGGAGGCAGCCGATCCATGATTCTCTCTCATAATGGATGTTTCTATCCCTCTCTCTCTTTCCTTTCCTCTCTGAAATCAATAAATATATATGTATATTTTTTAAATGCCACTGGAATTTTTTATGGGGATTGCATTAAATCTGTATATTGCTTTGGATAATATGGCCATTTTAATAAAATTAATTCTTCCATCCATGAAAACGGAATCCCTTTCCCTTTCTTTGTATCTTCTTCAATGTATTTTAATAATAATGTATTATTATTAAATAAGGTTTGGCTCAGCGGTTGAACATCAACCTATGAACCAGAAAGTCAAGTCAGTCTGATTCCCGATAAGGGCACATGCCCAGGTTGTGGGTTCGAACCTCAATGTGGGGCATGCAGAAGGCAGCCAATCAATAATTCTCCCTCTCCCTTCCTCTCAGAAATAAAATATATATTGAAAAAAATAAAATAGACATGAAAACATGAAAGCTGGAGGGAGTCATTGGGGGACAAGGGGACATAGATAATACTTTCAACAATAAAGAATCATTTAAAAAATAATATAAATTGAAGAAGATACATTGAAGAAAGGAAAGGATATATATAGGTCCTTCACATCCTTTGAAAGTTTACTCTTAGGCATTTTATTCTTTCAGTGGTGATTGCAAAAGGAATTTTTTCATTTCATTTATGAAATTTAATTGTTAGTATATAGGAACACAATATAATTTTATACATTGATTTTATATCCTGCAACTTTACTATATTGGTTTATTGTTTCTAATAGCTTTATAGTGGAGTCCTTAGGGCTTCAATATAAAGAATCTGCAATAAGTGAAAATTTTACTTCATCACTCCCAATTTAGATGCCTTTTATTCCTTTTTCTTGCCTGATTGCTCTGGCTAACATTTCCAATACTATGTTGTATAACAGTAGTGAGAGTGGCATCCTTGTCTTGTTCATGATCTTAGAGGAAAAATTTCTTTTTCTTCAGCAATGAGTATAATAGCTGAGGGTCTGTCATATATGGTCTTTATTATGTTGTGATACTTCCCTTCTATACCCATAGTATTGAGTGTTTTAATCATAAATGGATATTATATCTTATCAAATGCTTTTTCTGCATCTATTGATAAGCTCATATAATTTTTACCCTTTATGTTTGTTAATGTGGTGTGTCACATTCATCAATTTATATGAAGTAACCTTGAGTCCCTGTAATAAGCCTCACTTGATCGTGATGTATTATCTTAATGTATTTTAATTTCACATAAAATACTTTTCGAAGCTTCCAAAATGCATAAACCCTTTACACAAAAATTATGTTGGTGTGTACATGCCAAACATCAAAATTCAACAATATGGGGGTCCTTAATTAAATTGCAGTATGTATTACATGCTAAATATCTACTACAAATAATAGCACAAATATAATTTATTGATACAAATAGATGTCCATGTTAATAAATTTTTAAAAATACAGTATAATAATATAATCCAATACTGTATACATAAAAATGAACACAAAAAATCTAGGAGGATCTGAATGAGAAGATTAAGGATAGTTTTTGTCTTGGACTTTTCTATTTTTCTGAATTTTCAGAATTTTTAAATGTTAAATCTGCATTATATAAGTGTTCAATAAAAGTTTTCTGGCCCTAGCCGGCTTGGCTCAGTGGATAGAGCGTCAGCCTATGGACTGAAGGGTCCCGGGTTCGATTCCGGCACATGCCTGGGTTGCGGGCTTGATCCCCAGTGGGGGGCATGCAGGAGGCAGCCAATCAATGATTCTCTGTCATCATTGATGTTTCTATCTCTCCTTCTCCCTTCCTCTCTGAAAGCAATAAAGAAGTATATTTAAAAAAAAAAAAAAAAAAGTTTTCTGCCGAAACCGGTTTGGCTCAGTGGATAGAACATTGGCCTGCGGACTGAGGGGTCCTAGGTTCGATTCCGGTCAGGGGCGTGTGCCTTGGTTGCGGGCACGTCTCCAGTGTGGGGCGTGCAGGAGGCAGCTGATTGATGTTTCTAACTCTCTATCCTTCTCCCTTCCTCTCTGTAAAAAATCAATAAAATATATTTTTTTAATTTTTTTTCTAAAAATTTTAGAGCTGGCTGCCAGCTCTAAAATATGTGGAATAAATAAATATGTACTTTAAATAAATGGTAACACTAAAAGGTGCACTGGGTAAAGGAAAAATCATCTAACATGCAAGAGAATCAAACAATAATATATATTTATGAAATTTAAAAAATATATAAAAGAAAATAGCAAACATTAACTAAGGTTTTAAAAAAACTAACAACAAATGTCCTATTGTGGGGTAGAAAATAATTTGAAGAAGGGAGAGCAGCAAGAAATATTCTGTAACAGGATTATCCTTTAAGAAAGGATGTATGATATCATAATGAGTATTAAACCAAATAGAGATTAATTCAAACTTAATAGAACCTTGCTATCTGAAAGAACACAGAATTTCAGTAATTCTTAAAGGACAATTCCATAAGGACTAAAATGTCATATAAACATTAGAATATTAAATACCTAGGTTCATATAAAAAGGTAATATAGTTTTGTTTATTTGTTTGTACTCCTGTGACCTTAGTAATGTATTTTAATAATTGTAGTTTATCAGAGTAATTATACTTTGTCCAAATCTCTCTGGAATTTGATGAAGATCTATAATTTATAAATTTTCTAATGTTGCCCTATAATAAAGCAACATTTTTAAAAATTCCTTTACACTTCCCAACTTCAAAACAAAAGAATTATATGCAAACATCAATAGAATAGTATCTACTGTACCTTATTGTAACGATCATGTGGAACAGACTGTAAAACAATTGGTTCCATTGTAGAAACATTGGCAAATTGTACCTCTGGAATATACAGGGCACAAACCACATGAGCCCAACCTGAAATAAATAAATAAAAATAACATCGTTTTCCAGTTTTCAATGAAGCTTTTTCAAAGATACATAAAATTAGTGATCTTCTAAAGAGATCTATTAAGTGCTTACTTTAGGCAAATATACAACAAAATCTCATTATTGATTAAATAGTCAAAACACTACTAATAAAGCATTATTAATCATTCCTCTAGTTGAATGCACAGTAACACAAATAAGGGAAACATTTTAAAATTCAGATTCTGGCATTGACTGACTTCTTATAAATAATTTAAATCAACACTACTGAGAACCACTGTAAAAATAAGAATTTTTATAGTTGAATATCTAAAATAAAAAATTTAATACGTTAATCTTGAATGTCAACATTAAGTTGTTTACTTTTATATTAATGTCAATACTTTTAAGTTGATATTTTACTATTAGTATTAATTATTTTAATATTTCACTTAAAATACTCTTAATAATTGCCGTGGCTGGGCTGGCTCAGCAGATAGCACATCAGCCTGCAGAATAAAGGGACTTGGGTTCTATTCCAATTAAGGGCACATGCCCGGGTTGTGGGCTTGATTTCCAGTAGGGGGCGGGCAGGATGCAGCCAATCGATGATTATCATCACTGATGTTTCTATTGCTCTCTCCCTTCCTCTCTGAAATCAATAAAAACGTATTTTTAAAAAATACTCTGGTAATTAATATTAAATTAAATATTTCTTTTAATTCTCAAAATGTGCCTGAAGATATCAAAGAGCTAATGTGATAGTAAGGAGTAAATGATTCAAAATTGGAAAAGGATAAAAATCCAGGTTGGTGTATAGCTTTCAGCTACATTCATCACCCAAGGGATATTTGCCTATTTTAAAGAAAGCAGCAGAGAGGGAAAAGCTGCTTTTGACAAACACAGAAAACTGGAAGTACAGAGTTTTATGTTCACAGACAAGCAAGGTAGAAGGGAACTAGTTCACCACCTTTCAGCAACAACATGAAGGGCTGCAAGCCAGGAGTAATAATTAACTAAAAATACATATGTCCTCACCTGGCTCAGTGGTTGAGTGTGGACCTATGAACCATGGAGGTCATGGTTCGAATCCCAGGCATGTGGGCTCAAGCCCCAGTGAGGAGTGTGCCAGAGGCAGGCAACCAATGATTCCCTCTCATTATTATTTCTATCCCTCTCTCTCTCCCTCTCCCTTCCTTCCTCTGTGAAATCAATAAAAATATATATTTTTAAAAAAGGTAAAAAACAGATAACCAAACATAAAAAGTATATGAACAGACCACAAAAGAGAACAAATTGCTCTTTAAAATATGAAAAAGATGGTCAGATTTACTTATAAAAAAGGGAAATGTAAAAGTACATGCTTAGAGACACCAATTTCCATCTATTGGGTTACCAAAGGCTTAGAAAACAGCTTTTATGATTTATTATTGCTGGGCACATAATTTGGTACAAACACTAGGGAGAATAATTTGGAATTATCTACCAAAATTAATTGTAAAATTACTTTGACCCTACAGTTCCACTTCTGGGAATTAATAATCTTTCAGATATACTTGCATACAAGCAAAATGGCACATATAAAAACATACTATATAATAGAAGTCTAATATGCTAAGTGTCTGATCGTCTGGTCATCCATTCAACCAAAGTGTAATATGCTACTGATATGCTAAGGCCACTCAATTGCTCGCTATGACATGCACTAACCACCAGGAAGCAGATGCTCCAACTGGTAGGTTAGCTTGCTGCTGGAGTCCAGCCAATCAGGACTGAGTGAGACAGACAGGACACACCTTGGAGCCCTCCTATGGTCCCTCCCAGTTGGCCAACCTCCCAGGTCTCACTCCAGCTCCAAACGTGCACCAGTGGGTCCCTCAGTCTCACAATCCATGATCCCTCAGGAAATATCGGAGAGCTGGCTTCGGCCCAATCCCACAAACCAGGCCAAGGGACCCCACTGGTGCACAAATTCATGCACTGGGCTTCTAGTCTATAATAATAAAAACGTAATATGCTAATTAGACCAGATAACTTTCCCAATGAAGCCAGGGCTGTGAGGAAAGCCCGGGTCCCAGGTGCCTGCTGGCAACCAGAGGGATGCCTGGGTCCTGGGTGCCTGCTGGCGGCCAGAGGGAAGCCTGGGTCTCAGTGCCAAAGGGAAGCTGGTGCCAGCAGCTGGGAGAAGGAAGGCCTATTCTTGCACAAATTTTGTGCATCAGACCTCTAGTCAGTCATAAAAGCAGAAGATTAGAAAGTCCATCAATTGGTGACTAATTGTATAAAAGGGTAAAAAAAGAAAGCTCTTTTATCTATTCTGAAAATAGAGATATAATGTTCTGTGAAAATAATTAGGATGTAAAAGTATGTATAATATTCATCTAGAATAAAAATTGGAGCCTTGGCCAGTGTGGTACAGTTGGTTGAGTGTCATCCCATGCACTGAAAGGTCACCTGGTTCAATTCACTCAGAACACATACTCAGGTTGAAGGTTGACCCCTTTTGGGGTGCACAGGGAAGCAACATTTCTCTCCCCCTTACTCTCTCTCCAAAATCCTTTTTTTTTTTTTAACTGGAGGAAATATTTGACTATTCATATGTATCTGCATATGCCAAAAGACCAAGAAGGATATGCAAAAAAAGGTAATAACAGCAATTGTATCAGTGATAGGAAAGTTGTTGAGGACCTAGGCAAATGGTGAACAGGAGAAGGAAAGACTGTTAATACTTTTTTAAATTTTGCAAAATATGACTATATAATGTAGTTTAAACAATAAATTAAGATATGTAAATATATGTATTGCAAAAAACATTGTATTTTCCATTTTCGTTACTAATACTATTACTGTAGCCTTTTCGTTACCAATACTATTACTGTAATCTATTCAATAAATGGTGTTAGAAATATATGTGCAAAATAATGAAACTAGACCACACTCTTATACCATACACAAGAATAAATCAAAATTATTAAAGACTTACATGTTAGACTCAAAACCATAAAAATCCTAGAAGAAAACAAAGGCAGTAAAATCTTGGACACTTCTTGTAGCAATTTTTGTTTCCTACTATATCTCCTTAGGCAAGTGAAACAAAAGAAAAAATAAACAAATGGGACTACATCAAATTAAAAAGCTTTTGCTCAGCAAAGGATACCTTCAATAAAATGAAAAGATAATCACTCAATGGGAGAATATATTTGCTGATACAACTGATAAGGGGCTAATACGCAAAATGTATAGAGAACTTATAAAACTCAATACCAAAAAACAAACAATCCAATAAATATCAGACCAGACATGATAAAGGACATAACTAAACCTGAAAAGGCCTCAAAAGAGGTTAATATCCAAAATTTTTAAAGAACTGATAAACCTCAACACCAAAAAAACAATTCAATTTAAAAATGGGCAAAGTTCCAAAGAGGATATATAGATGGCCAATATACAAATAAAAGATGTTAAAGGTCATTCACTAATCATCAGAGAAATACAAATTAAAACTGCAATGAGATATCACCTCACACCTATCAGAATGGTTATTATCAGTAATTAACAAACAAGTGTTGGGAAGATGTGAAGAAAAGGGAAACCTCATGCACTATTGGTTGGGAAGGCAGACTGGTGCAGCAACTGTGGAAAATGATACGGAGTTACATCAAAAAATTAAATATGGAAATGCTTTATAGCCCAGTGATTCCATTTCTGGAAATACATATCCAAATATAACCAAAACACTGATTTGAAAGAATATATGCAACCCTACATTCATTGCAGAGTTATTTACAACTAGAGGACTAGAGCCATGAAATACATGCAAGGGAGTGGTAGGGTGTCCCTCAGCCCAGCCTGTACCCTTTCCAATCTGGGACCTCTCCCCCTCCCAGAGATGGGGCCTAACGGGCAGTTGGACACCCTTCTCACAATACAGGACTGTAGCCTCCCAACCGCTCACCTGCCTGCCTGCCTGATTGCCCCTAACTGCTTCTGCCTGGCAGCCAGATCACCCCCTAACTACTCCCCTGCCAGCCTAATCGATACCTAACTGCTCTCCTGCTGGCCCGATTGCCCCCAACTGCCCTCCCTGCAGGCATGGTCCCCCCCAATTGCTCTCTCCTACAGGCCTGGTTCCCCCCCCCAAATGCCCTCCCCTGCAGGCATGGCCCCCCAAATACCCTCCCTTACAGACCTGGCTCCCACTATCTGCCCTCCTCTGCCAGCCTGGTCACCCCTAACTGCCCTCCCCTACAGGCCTGATCACCCCCAACTGCCCTCCCTTGCAGGCCTAGTCCCCCTCAACTGCCCTATTTGCAGGCCTGGTTGCCCCTAACTGCCCTCCCCTGCAGGCCTGATCACCCCCAACTGCCCTCCCTTGCAGGCCTAGTCCCCCTCAACTGCCCTATTTGCAGGCCTGGTTGCCCCTAATTGCTCTCCCCTGCAGGATTGATCGCCCCCAATTGTCCTCCCTTGCAGGCCTGGGTCCCCCCCTAACTACCCTCCCTTGCCGGCCTGGATCCTTCCTAACTGTCCTCCCCTGCCAACGTGATTACCCACAACTACCCTCTCTTGCAGGCCTGATCCTCCTGACCTATCCTCCCCTGCCAGCCTTGTTCCCCCCAACTGCCCTCCCCTGCAGGCCAGGTCCCCCCAACTGTCCTCCCTGCAGTCTGGTTGCCCCCAACTGTCTTCGCCTGCAGGCCTGGTCTCCCCGCAACTGCCCTCCCCCTACAAGCCTGGACACCCCCCTAAACTGTACTCCCCTACAG
>PVJN01007996.1:0-67013 GCA_004026805.1 Lasiurus borealis | reverse complement strand
GGAAAGAAAGCTTCTGCCTCCCACTTTGCCCCTACCCTTCATAAGCATATGCTGGAACCAATCACCAGCCAAAACCTGGAGTGAACTTCTACAACTATGAACCCCAAACTGAGTTCAAAAAACTTTTATTGAGCCACAAACTAAATGAAGGTGTTCTTTTTTTTAACCAAGAGAAAGAGTTCAAACAGCAACTAACCTTTTCCCTCATTCAAACTACTGAACTTAGACAAAACACATACATCAAAATAGTACTTAAATCAAGAGTTTAATCCTCTGCCCCAGAGGCAAAGGGGACTATTTTGATAACTTTAGGTCCAGTAGATCCAGGAATGATTCCTGAGTCCTCAGGAAAGAAGAAGAAAGAAAAGTCACAAAAGCAGAAGGTAAGATGTCAACCTCAGGGCCAAGGCACCAGTAATTAGGGGTAGACAAGTACCAGTGTAGCCCCCAATAAAGAGTACATGACTCTGAGAGCCTGGACCATGGTATTCATGAATAATGCCTCAGTGTCCACCTGATCTGAGCAAACTGTTGAGTCCACAGTTAATTAAAGGTTATATACCATGGGAGTTCAAAGTTCTGATGCCAGAAAATCTAATAGCAAGTTCTCTTGTATGTCTTCATTTCATTATATCTTTTAGTTAGGAAATAAGCTCATGCTAAAAAAAATTCAAATAGCACAGAAGGTACAAAATACAAAGGAAAAGTCCCTCTTTCTGATGATCACATTTCTCACACTCAGAGATAAGAGCTAATTTTAAAATATATATATTCACTAGAAATTTACACATAAAGCTTCATTCACTTGCTTTTTATATGAATAGGTCATTACTAACTATCCTATTTTCAATGCAGAGACCCTACTTTACAGACAGGAGAAGCTCCTTGTGTCTTTTAATGCAGTTCCCTGATGCCAAGTAGAGCAGCAAACAGAAGAAAAAAAGGGTGGTCAATCATATTTTAAAAGACTCCAGAAAGATCTAACATTTTAGAGTCAAACTGAAACCCAAAGAATTCCTCAGGTAAGCATGACCTTTAGCTCCAAATAGGGCCTCTTCCTCTGGCCCAGGAAAGAGAGAAGGCGGCCTTTGTAAACCGTTCTTCCTGGGCTCTCCTGCTCTGCAGTTGGCAGCTTTGCCCCTCCCCTCCCTCCCCAGAGTGTCATTCCAGGGATCTCATTCTTCACCCGCATGCCTGTCATCACCTCTGTCCTCTCCCGTGGGCTCTGCTCTACAGCTTCTGTGTGCCTCTGAAACATCACTACTGACAGGGCTGAGCAACTGAGAACAGGAGATGGCCTCACAGCATTCACGCTCTAATGCCAGCTCCCAATTACTTGTACTGTTGAATAATTGAAAGGAGAGAATAATCTACTCAGCTGATTTGGGAAACTAGCCAGGCACACAGATTATTTCAGAGTGAATTATTCACACAAGGGATAATTGGGAGTTGCCCAAACTTCTATTTGTGGTTCAGGCGTCATATGGAAAAACATTCAACATGGAAAGTATGAATGCTAGAAAATAGAAGCAGGCCTGGCTCTCAAGCCCAGATTTCTTTTGTGTTGCTTTGTATATTCCTTCCCTTCTCTTGGTCTCTCTTAGGGTCAATGAGCATGATGATGAGGAGGAGGATGATCTCACAGACAATAGTAATATTAGTGACAGCTCTTACTGTATTTCTTTAAGATGTACTGTGCTCTGTACTAGGAGCTTTACTTATACTATACATATATTATCTCATTTAATCCTCATCATGAGTCTGTGAGCAACATTGTCTTCTCCATTTCTTACTGAGGAAGCTGAGGTTTAGACTGGTTAAGAAACTTGCCCATGATGCACAGAGCCAAGGCTCTCTCCCACTTACTGAACACATGAAAGAAACTACAGAATGAAAATAACCCCTTTTTGATATATCTACCCTCATCTTGAAATGACTAGATTTCAAGGAATCAAAAATGGACTCTTCCAAAAGCAAGAAACCTGCAGAAAGAGGCTAATTAGCTGGGCAGTCCACTTCAAGAAATCTGGAGTCTGGACGCACAAGCCATTGGCAGACATGTAAGACAGCATTCTTCTAGTCATGCACTTCATCCATAATCATGATAAAAAAAAACTCAGAAATGAAACCACTGTCCTCTCCATGACATGCTACCACTTTAGCCATGACGCAGTTACTGAGCTGGGTAGCCCAGCATTATGAAGCCAGAGCATGAGGGAGGATTGTGGGCTATGCAAGATATAATGAGCACTGCCTACCTCTTAGACAAATATCTATAAGGTAACTGGGCCAGACCCTAAATGCCTGTTGTCCTCTCCCATAATGCCTAGGACAGTATCCTCGGATAGTAGGTATATGGTAGCCAATCTCCAAAATAGCCACCAAAGATCCTTGCCTTCTGTTATTTATGCCTTTGCATAGTTTTCTCCTACACTGATCTGTGTGACCAAAAGAATAGAGAAGAAGTAATGGTGTTAACTTCTGAGGCTAGGTCATAAGCAGCATTGATGCTTCTGCCTCTTTCTCTTACACTGCTCATTCTGAAGGAACCATAGAGATAACCAAGAGGCTCACATAGAGAGGAACTAAGAGACCTCCCATCAATGGCTAGCAGCAACTTGCCAGGCATGTGAGTTGGAAGCACATCCTGCAAACCCATCCCAGCCAACATCTTGACTATACTCAAAATCCTGATTCATAGAAATCATGAGAAATAATAATTACTGTTGTTTTAACCTACTAAATTTGGAATTGATTGTACAACAATAAAAAGCTAATAAATGACAAGAAGGAGACGTTTACAGTGATGTTCCCTGCAAGTGACACAGAAATGGGAGAATTTGGTCTGGTATGAGGGTTACAGGTCACTTAAAGCACAAAGTCTCTAATGTCTGGAACGATATACCAGAGAGAAAAATGATCTTCATGGCCCAGATGTCCCAGCTCCCGTCAAGAAAAGGTTTTCAGGATGACAATGACAACAATAATAGAAGCTACCATTACTGAGCACTTACCAGTAGTCAGCATGTGCTAGTTACATGTATATTATTTCCCTTACTTTTTACAATAACCCTCAGAGGATACATACAACAGGCACATATCTGTTAAATATTTGTTGCAAATGTGAATCACAACTTCTATTGGGCAGTTCTTCTCTGTAAGCCTTTTGATATAATTTCAAATTTTTTCATTACATATTAATTATGTTTGGAAAGGTTACACTGAGAATTTATTACTTGTAGAGTCAGAAGATATAATACATATGAAATTTTAAAAAAACTATTTGCAGAGAAAGTATATCTCTAATGATTGTGTTATTCATCGCCTTCCTCAGAAATGTATACCTCCGACCTAAGTTGACTCACTGAGATAACTTTAGGTTGAACAAAGAGAGGATAATAATAGCAGTTAACACTCTGATCAGCACTTGTCAGGCACATTTCTAAATGCTTTTCATGTATTAGCACATTTAATCTTCTACAATAACCAACATTAGGTAGGTGTAATTATCCCAATTTTAGATGGGAAAACTGGCTCAAGGTTAGACAGCTAATGAGTAGTGAGTCCAGATTCAAATCCAAGTCTTATATTCTAATTCACCATATTGCATGGCCTGTCAGGAGCTAAATGGAGTCATAAGCACCCTGCACTGCTTACCCTCGGGAATGCCCTCAATCTCAGAGGAAGAAAGTAGGTGTACTGCTAGCCATTGGAGGTACTAGGATTGTCCTCTTTGTTTTGGATCAGGGTACCATGGCTAGGGCCAGCCAAAGCACTGGAAATCAAGTAGACACCATGGTCCTGAGCCTGAAAAGCAACAACCTCAGGATGAAGTTATGAAGCGGTTTCATGGCCATCAGATCTACCATCCAGGATCCTGATCAGAAGGGGTGACTTAAATTAGACACTAAGAATTTTCTACCCTGAGAGGTGTAAAACAAAAAGGTAGGGAGCTTTACATTCTGAAAACAGAGATAATTCCTACCTTAAAAGCAACCAGAGGGATTATTAAAAAATGTAAATCAGATGTTATAACTCCCAAGATTAAAAGCCATCAGTGGCTTCCCATTACCCTTAGAATACATCCCAAATATATCTTACCTTGGTCTCTAGCTAGGTACACTGCCAACTTCCCCAACCTCACGTCATAGTTGCTCTCTGTCTCATACTATTCTGGCAACGTTGGCCTTCTGGCTGCTTCATCAACTAGCCAAATTTATTCCTGCACTAGGGCCATTGTACTAGCTATTCCCTCTGCCTAGAAAACTTTTAGCCTAATGTGTGCATATCTGACTCCATCTTACATTTGTGTTGAGACCATAATGGCATCTATTTGTCTTTCTTTTAAATGATTTTTAAAAAATATTTTTTATTTATTTTTTACAGAGAGGAAGGGAGAGGGATAGAGAGTCAGAAACATTGATGGGTGAGAAACATCAATCAGCTGTCTCTTGCACATTCCCTATTGGGTATGTGCCCGAAATCAAGGTACATGCCCTTGACTGGAATCGAATCTGGGACCTTTCAGTCTGCAGGCTGATGCTCTATCCACTGAGCCAAACCAGTTACGGTCCTTTAAATATTTTAATTGATTTTTTTTTATGTTTTAGAGAGAAGGAAGAGGAACAAAGAGAGGAACACATCATGTAAGAATAAAATATTGATTGGCTGCCTCTTGCATGCCTTTTGTTGAAGACTGAGTCCACAACCTGATCATGTGCCCTGACAACAAGAGGCAACCCTTTGGTGCAAGGGAAGATTCCTAACCAACTGACCTACACCAACTGAGCTGGAATGGCATCTCTTTAAAAGAGACTTCTCTAATCCATCTAAAAAATTCCTACATAATCCTATTTTATTTTCTTCATAACATTTATCGCTGACTTTTAAAAACAGCTTTGTCAAAACATAATGCACACATTATACAATTCTTCCATTTAAAGTGTAAAATCCAGTAACTTTTATTATATTTAGAGCTGTGCAACCATCACTACAATCAATTTTAAAGCATTTGCACCACCCACCCTTCTCCCAAAAGCCATACCTATTAGCAGCCATTCTATTCCTCTCCAAACCCTTCCCTCCCAGGATTAGGCAAAACACTAATCTACTTTCTGGCTCTGTAAGTTTATCGGGTCTGGACATTTTATATAAGTGAAATAATACAATATGTAGTCCTTTGTGACTGGCTTTTTTCACTTAGCATATTTTAAAGTTTCATCCATGTGCAGCATGTATCAGTATTTCACTTTTTTATTATCAAATAATATTTCACCACATATACTATCCCATTTATCAGTAGAGGATCATTTGAATTGTTTCTGCTTTTTGGATATTATGAGTAATATCTCCATGCACAGTCATGTATAGGTTTTTGTATGGATATATGTTTTCACTTGTAGGTATACATCTAGGAGTGGGATTGCTGGGTCACATGGTAACATTGTTTAACCAGATGAGGTACTGACAGATAGTTTTTCAAAGTGGCTGGATCATTTTACATGCCCACTAGCAATCCTATTTCTCCATTCTCACCAATACTTGTTATTATCTGTCTTTTTTATAATAATCATTCTAGTGAGTGTAAAGTGGTATCTCATTGTGGATTTGATTTGCATTTCCTTGGTGGTTAGTGATGTGCTTATTGGCTTGTGTATATTTTCTTTGGACAATCCTTTGCCTGTTTTTTTTAATTGGGTTGTCATTTTTATTATTAAGTTGTAAGAATTCTTTACATATTCTAGAGCCCTTTATCAGATATGTGATTTGTAAATTTTTTCTCTCATTCTGCAGTTTGTCATAAACTTTCTTTAAAAAAAAAAAAAAAGGTGCCCTGACCAGTTTGGCTCAGTGGACAGAGCGTCGGCCTGTGGACTGAAGGGTCCCAGGTTCGATTTTGGTCAAGGGCATGTACCTTGGTTGCGGGCACATACCCAGTGGGAGGTGTGCAGGAGGCAGCTGATTGATGTTTCTCTCTCATTGATGTTTCCAACTCTCTATCTCTTTCCCTTCCTCTCTGTAAAAAAATCAATAAAAAAGAGGGGTGGGGGGTAATTTCTGCTCAGATAGCATGGCTCAGTGGTTGGGTATCGACCTATAAACCAGGAGGTCATGGTTCAATTCCCGGTCAAGGCACATGCCTGGGTGTGAGGCCATACAGGAGGCAGCCAATCTCTCTCCTCCTTTCCTCTCTAAAATCAATAAAATAATATTTTTTAATGGGTACTTTATTTTTAAAATTTTCTAAACTGATTTATTAAAAAATTTTTTCATAAAACTTTCTTGATGGTATTTTTTGAAACAAAAGCTCTTAATTTTAATGATGTAGTAACTAACTTTTAAAAATTACTTCACTAATTTAGAGCTGTACAACCATCAGGGCTGAGCAGAAATAGCCTTGGTTTCTTGTCAGCCCCGCCCTAGGCAGACCCCTGGGTCTCAGTATCTCTCCGTAATCGCTGCAGCCCTCTCTGTGCACATGCATACCTCCAGACCTCTGCTTTTCACGTGCACCTCCAGACCTCTGCCTTTCTGGCTTCCCTGAGTTTCCATACACTCCGGGGACCCCTATGAGTCTGGGTCCCCAGGGTCTCGCCCAAAACTGGGGTTCATTGCAGTCAGAAGTGGATTTCAGCACAGTTGGGAGGTTCTGTCTCCCTCCTGGTAGAGAAAGCCAGTGGCACAATCAGCAGTCAGCCCTCTGTGTGCGCCCTTGTGTGCTTCTAGACCTCTGCCTTTTCACGGCTCCCCTAAGTTTCCATCCATTCCCTCTTTTCACTACAGTCCAGTCTCCTTATGTATGAGTCTTGCCTGAAACTGGGGTTCAGTGCAGTTGGATCTGGGGTTCAGTGTAGTCAATTTCAGTCTTCATCCTGCTAGAGGAAACCAGGCAGGCACTCTGCTGTCCTCTCCACACACCTGTCTCTGTACCTCAGCTTTTTGCAGCTCTTCTGAGTCTCCATGAGCCCCTCTCTTTCCTTCTACTTGTAGAATTTCCACTCAGCCATCTTTCCTGTGGTTCTGATGTCCATTCTGTCTTTTAGTTGTAGTTTTGAAATTGTTGTGCGAGGCAACAGTTTAGGTGTTCACCTATGCTGCCATCTTGGTTTCTCCTCTCATTGATGTTTCTAACTCTCTATCCCTCTCCCTTCCTCTCTGTAAAAAATCAATAAAAATACATATTGAGTGCCTCTTATGTGCTAGGCACTCTGTTGTGTTGGGGATATGGTAGTGAACAAGACAGATTGGTCTTGCTTCTTAAATAGTTTACCTTTTGGGTGGTGCAAATGCTTCAAGCATACCAACATCAGAATTATGGGGGTGCCAGAAGAAGAGAGAGAGCAAGATACTAAAAATCTATTTGAAGAAATAATGACTGAAAACTTCCCCCACCTGATGAAAGAAATAGACTTAGAAGTCCAGGAAGCACACAGAACTCCAAACAAAAGGAATCCAAAGAGGACTACACCAAGTCACATCATAATTAAAATACCAAGAGCAAAAGACAAAGAGAGACTATTAAAAGCAGCAAGAGAAAAACAGTTAATTACCTACAAAGGAACACCCATAGGATTGTCAGCTGATTTCTCAACAAAACTATACAGGCTAGATGGGACTGGCAAGAAATATTCAACGTGATGAATAGCAAGAACCTACAACCAAGATTACTCTACCCAGCAAAGCTATCATTCAGAATTGAAGCTCAGATAAAGAGCTTCACAGATAAGAAAAAAGTAAAGGAGTTCATCAACACCAAACCAGTATTAAATGAAATTCTGAAAGGTACTCTTTAAGAGAGGGAAAAGAAAAAGATAAAAATTATGAACAACAAATACATATCTATCAACAAAAGAATCTAAAAATCAAGAGAATAAAAAATCTGATGAACAGAATAAACTGGTGAATACAATAGAATTAGGGGCATAGAAAGGGAGTGGACTGACAATTCTTAGGGGGGAAGCGGTAAGGGGGGTGCAGGGAGAGACTGGACAAAAATCATACACCTATGGATGAAGACAATGAGAGGGGGAGGTAAGGGCAGAGAGAGGGGTGGGAACCATGTGGAGGGAAGTTATGGGGGGAAAAAAGAGGAACAATTGTAATAATTTGAACAAGAAATCAAATAGATGTAAAAAAAAAAAAAAAAAAAGGAGAAACATCAATCAGCTGTCTCCTGCACACCGCCTACTGGAGATGTGCCCACAACCAAGGTACATGCCCTTGACTGGAATCGAACCTGGGACCTTTCAGTCTACAGGCCCACCCTCTATCCACTAAAGCCAAACCGGTCAGGGCTCAATATGTATTTTTGAATGAGTACAGTGGTACCTCGAGATACGAGTGCCCTAACATACGAGATTTTTGAGATACGAGCTATCGAGCGAGCAATTTTTGCTTTGAAATACGAGCAACATTTGAGATAGGAGTAATCTCGCGGATCGGCTGGCTGCACACGACCCACCAGTTTACCGAGACTCGAGCGTCTCATAGTTTTGCACGCCTCAAGGTTACAGAACAAATTAAACTCGTATCTCGAGGTACCACTGTACATAAGTTTTAAGGCCAGAGAGGTAAGCATTTTGATGGGCTAGGAGAGAGGGCTTCCTTGCTGGAGACAGAGGTGAAAATAAGATGACATTTATAATCATTTCTGGTCTAAAGGAGCTATTACGTAGGAAAAAAATGTAGTCTTCCACAGGGGCATGGGGAAAATGCATCCTGGGTGCCAGTTGAAACATATCTGAGAAGTGTACATCAACAATAGTAATCTCCCTCATCCAAACAATTGGGCAATCATCCTCTCCTGCCTTTTTTAGTCACTCCAGAGAGCCAAAATACAGACCAGCAAATGGCTCAGGAATAGGGCCATCCCAGGCAGAGCCCAGCCACAAGAGCAAGATTCTTTCCAGAGTCCTCAGCTCAGCACAATGTCCCTGAGGCAGGCTCTGGGTTCTTTTGTTGTTCAGAACTGCTAGGGCTTGTGTGTCAGTGTGGATGACAAGTAAAGGATTTACTAAGAAAACAGGAGGTGATAGCTAGCTCCCTACACCTCTCACCTAGCCTTTTCCAAGAACAACAACCAATTTAAAGAGCTGAATGTCCAAGCCACTGTACACCTCACCAAAGCACGTCAGGGATACTAGACTTGACTGCTGAGGAGAGGTATTTCACCAACCAAGTAAAGAGGAGGGTGGAGGTATGGTATGGGACCTCAAAGATGGCTGAATTCTGAAGAAAAGAAAAAAAAAGGGCAGACAATTTTGAAACGAGGGTAGGGGGGAGTGTTAACCTCTCAAATGAGTAGGAATGTGGAACAGAGGTGTAGGAACTTGTCAGTTGTAGCATCAAAGAAAAGGGTTCAAAGTCAAGGGTCCCAGTTTTCCATTCCCAGCCTTCCACTATGTCACCATTTTAAAAAATATATGTTTTTACTGATTTCGGAGAAGAAGGAAGAGGGAGAGAAAGATAGAAAGATTAATAATGAGAATCACTGATGGCCTGCTTTCTGCAGGCCCTCCACCGGGACTCCAGCCTGCATGTGCCCTTGCCCAGAATCGAACCCAGAACCCTTCAGTGTGCAGGCCAATGCTCTATCCACTAAGCCAAACCAGCTAGGGCTGTTACTGTTTATGATTGGAAAGGAAAGAGATCAAGAATGAGTTTGAGAGGCATATATGCACATGCGTTGCCTCTGGGAGCGTAAATAAATATTCATGAACTATTCAGTGTGTGAAAAGCAAGGACAGAAGAAGACAAATGGTGCCAATTAGAAAGAAAGGGTAGTATTTATTTATAAAGTGCCTGAAAAAAATAATGATTTTGCTTTCTAAAAATACTGTGCTTGACCCTCTCCCTGATGACAGGGTTCTTCTCCTAATGTAGTGGGTCTAACGCTGCACTGGCAGCCTCACTCGCATTTGGATCAGGAATTCATCCTGCGTGCCTGTGCCTGTCTCAAGAATAAGGAGATGAGATGAATTTTTTTTCCTTGCGCGATAGAGGAGTGTGTGTTTGTCTGTGTGTGTGTGTGTGTTGGGGAGAAGATGTGTGTGTGAGAGAGATATGTGAGAGTGAAACAACCACTGGTTGTCTTCCACATGTGCCCTGCCTTGAAATGAACCCACAACCTGGGTATGTGTCCTGATCGGGAATTCAAACCTCAACCTTTTGGCTCACGGGACAATGTTCCAAACAACTGAATCATCTGGCCAGGGAAGAAGATGATTTCCTCTGAGAAGCATTCTGAGCCCAGGACCATAAGCTGAGAAGGGCGCTCACACTCTCAATTCCTTCCCCTTGGAGTGGAGGGGCAAATGAATGAAGGACCACACTGGAGAATTCAACTATAGAAGCATCAGAAACGAATTTATTAAAAAAAAAAAAAGAGAGAGGGAGGAAACCCCAAACTATCTTCCCCAGGGAACAAAGTCCACCTCATGATGGAAGTGTTTAACAGGAGCATTTCATGTGATTGGTGAGCCACCAAAGTCATTTCTTACCTACTGCCCTTTCCCAATAAACATCCTGATTTTTTTTCTGGGAATGGATCTAAAAGCCAAGAGTAACACCGATTATCACTCACTGCAGAGAAAACAATAGGAACCCAGATATCTAGCTATCTCTTTCAACCTTTCTTCAGCTCCTTCATCCCCCTCCATATCCCTTCCTTCCTCCCACCCTCTCTCTGCCTCTCAGTATCTCAATCCCCCTTCCTTCTCCCTTTCCTCTCTCCTTCCACTTATTATTGCTTGGTATGGCACAGTTGTTTACAGCTTGGCTTTTTATCACACTGTCTAGATTCAAGTCTCAGATCTAACTACAATCTACCTATGTGATCCTAGGGAAGTACTTGATCTCTGTAGGCCAGTTTCCTCATGTGTAAAATGTAAATGATAACTGTACTTAATCATAATAGTACTTACTTTGACAAAGTCAATGAAAAAGTCAATGTATGTAAAACTTCAGTGTCTGGAATATTTCAGGTGCTCTGGTTATTTCTAGACATTTTTCATGCCTTCATCTAGACTCTAAACATACTGAGGGCAGTAACTATGCCAAATATATTTTTCTATTTCCTTAGAACATAACAGAGTTGAAATTCAGTAAACACCTGTCATATGAGCTGGCTTCTCTGAGTCTGTTCGCCATGGGCGATAAGCACAGCCACCAAATGCCTTTGCCCAGGTCATGGTCTAACTATGCTCATCTTTTGGTTATTCTTCTCAACCATCAGTGAAGTGTGCAGGGCATGCAGCATCTGCCCCTCCTTTCATTAGAAAAAGGTGAGAATAAATTGAGGGGGGAGAGTATGGACAGTATTTGCAACTTCTTAAAATAAAGCCCTATTAATTTTCAAGTATCACTATTTACATTAACTGTTAGAAATAACAGCATTTTCCTACCAAGACAATCAGAGCAGTTTATAGAGATAATCTCATCTCTCTCCATGGCCCGAGGAGGTATAATGTAATAGTCCCCACTTCCAGCTTAGAGACAGAGAGGCCAACGGCTTTAGCCAAAGTCATTGTGCAAATCAGTGGGACCCAAGTGCTCTGGCCTCTAAGTCCCTCTGCATCCCTAGATGGCATCTCTGTTTCCTGTAGGGCTTCCTCAGCATGATTCTTTTGGGATGTTTAGTGGACAGTTACTTCTTAAAACACACCCATGGTTGTGGTGCGGGGGAAGAGAGGGAGGCATCTAAGTACTATTCCAAAAAAATCCTTCTTGGTGGGAATCCCTTAGCCATGACTGCTATCTGAATTAGTATTCTCCTTTCAGCTTGCCATCAAGAATCACATTTTCCTAGTAATCTAGAGGTTGAGGTGCTACACAGAGAGGGGCAGAAGCAGGGCAAGTAAAGGTTCATTTATACAGGTCCCTTTATGGAGACATACAGGAGATATACGTATGTCCAAGTATATGTCTGCCCTACCATCACCCATTCCACCATATTGTGTCTCCCATATTCCACCAGCCCTCCCCAATAGAGCTTGTCCATGGACCTAGTCACAGTAGAGAACGCTGAACCCAAGAAAAAAGGGAAATGAAGGCATGGCAGAAACTGTGAATGCCAAGCAGAAAGAGACACTCTCTGTGAGACACAAACTTAGTTGGCACACCTTCTCCTAATGACCAATCCTAATCACTCCTGGACAAGAGCTGCTTCTGTTGGGAACAGCTCATTCGGCCATCTCTCTGATACATACCCTGCCAAAGCACTGGGCTTGGATAGACAGATGGGATACAAGAGCCACAAGTAGTATGTGTCATCCTAGAGGCTAAAATAAGAGTTCCCTGTCACATTGGGCTTTGTTGGGGTATTAGTAAAGGTAGCTAGAATTTCTTCCTGCTCCAGAGGACAGGTTCCAACAAAATTCTGGAGAATGAAAGGCTAAGACAGACTCTAGGTTTCTCTTCCACTTTATATAACCAGCCAGCAGGCTTATATGTTTAGCCAATCCTCTTGTCATTGAATAGACCAGCTGGATTTCTAAGACTCCAGGAGAAGTATTTCTCTAGGAGGATGGAAGGTAAGATCCAGGCTCAAGCACATAAAAGAGAAATATGCTCTCTAGACCCTGGATTACTTAATCCCAGGCAAGACAGACAATGTACCACCAATTCCTCTCATTCCCATACATGCTTGGGGATTTTCAGGTCTAAAGAAGCAGGCATGGTCCCCTAAAACAGGACTGCCACTCCACCCCCCATGCCCACTTCTCCACACAAAAGCAAGAAGGAAAATTTACTGAGCACTGCTTGCTCTTAGGGTCCAGCTGAGGCTGAGCTGGAAAGGGAGGAGAATACCTTTGACAAGAACAAAGGCTCTATCAGACACAAGGGAATTGAGATATTTTTCACAATGGGGACTCCAATAAAATAGGCAAATTAAATTCCTTTGTGCCTGACACAATGGCAGCAGTGGAAGCTATAGCTGAAGGAGCTAGTGGGGTCAATGTAAACTGCTGGACATGGCAGTGGGAAATGGAGTTCATAGCTCCCAGTGGCCTGAGGGTATAGCATTGCCCTTGATTTCACCTTCTCTAATTCTGGACCAAGAAACCTCACTCCCTTTCCTTGGGGATAATGCCTTTTTAGATATGCCAGAGTTGGTAAGTCATGAGGAAGATTTTTTTTTCAGCCCCTTCTAGAGATAAATGAAATCCCTTATGGTTTCCCTCTGACCTGTCTGGTTAGCAATTCAACAGGAAAACACCTCCCAAGGCAAAATGAAAGTAGACTTCAAGTGGCTTTCCTTCTGGCTGACTCCCATTGTAAATGAGCTGTCTGTAGTCTGTCTGACTCACAAGAGCTCAAAACATAAAAATGAAATTTTTTTTAAAAATAGTTGGAAGGTAAGGAAGAGGCTTGCCTATCAGATGGGATTTCTATGGGCCTAAACACAGCAGGCTGCCAGGGACTGTTCACCAGCATCTGAAAGAAAACTCAGGAAGAAAAGAGACAGTGAAGCACTCTCCAGGTAGAAAGAACCTCAATTATCCAGTCCTCTTGCTTTTGTAAGGAAAATTACTCAAATGTCAGCTGAGACTGTGACCCATGTATTCAGACTCCTGAGTTCAGAACTAGATTATAGTCACTCTCTGGATCAGGACCCCTTGCTCCACATCCCACCCCATGTCTATGCCTAGAGTTTGTGGTGAGAGAGAGTTTGGAGGGAACCTGGGCTTAGTTGCTAGCCTGGAAAGTGTAGCCTATCCATGAAGGCAAACCCAAGCTCTCTAGCTCCACTAACAATGTTCTATGTGCTAACAGGCTCCCTGACAAGGCAGCAAGACACCCATCATCCTAATAGACTTAGTGATTAATGTGGCTACAGTCTCCCACAGCACCAGTTCTTTTCCCTTCTCATTCCCTGTATTGCAAAGTCCCCATAGGCAGCAGCTGCCCTAGGTGACCATTTGATCCAAACATTAAAAAAGAACACATCCATCTATTCACTGTGGAGAAGAGGCAGTCATTTCATTTCAAACCTCTACATTATGCATCCCTGCTGGAAATAAAAAAAGACAGAAACCACTCTAGTTTTACAAAGTTTCCAACCCTAAGTAGCTCTCTGCTCCCACTCCTTCCTTTCCCACTTCTTGGTGGACAGTTCCAGATGTGTCACTGCATTTCAACGATTCACTCTAATGATAACGCACGCTTAAGAACAAATCACAGACTCTGATCGATTTAGAAGGCAACTCGCACAAATACCTGCAATCTAGTTCTAATCTTGTTTGTTTCCATTCCAATTATCCTGCATCAATAGTTTAAAAATGGGAACCGTCTGGTGCACACATCCAATCCATTTTAATAGAGGATAAATCTGGGTTATTGTAACCCTTTCCTCTTTCAGGCTCAGGACAGCACCAAACATCTCAAGGCACTGACTGGGCCAAATTTCAACTCTTCAAGGATTCAATTAATCATAAAGTCAATTCCATTCTGGGCTCCATCTGTCTTATCTCCTTCGGAGACTAATAATCACTCACTGTGTGTTTTTACACACTAGTTGAACTGAAATTAAGACTAATTTCATCATGGAACACTCAAAAAGAAAATGATTTCTTGAAAGAAAATTTCAAAGCTATTTTAGTGTTCAGGCTGAATAAAGATATTATTAAATAAACAAAAAAAAACATTTTTTAAAACTTTAAAATTCTTGATAGTCTGAAATAATTCCTGCTTCCTCCCCACCCCCAAATCCTAGGAATAAGGTAGCTTCTCTGGAGAACTATAATTTCTCAATGTTGGATCATATAGCAGAGACACTCAATTTATCCTTGAGCACAGGTACTCAAAAACCAAAAACAAAAAAGCATAAGGGAAAAATTTTTTTTAGTCAATTTGATATTTAATACACTAGAAGCCCAGTGCACAAATTCATGCACCTGTGGGGTTCCTTGACCTGTGGATCAGGACAAAACCGGCTGACATCCCCTGAGGGATCCCAGATTGCAAGAGGGTACAGAGTAAGCCAAGGGACCCCACTGGTGCATGATCGGGACTAGGGAGGTTAACCAGCTACCACAGGTGGTACCACAGGTGGCTCCAGGGTGTGTCCAGCCAATCTCACTCAGTCCCAATCAGCTGGACTCTCGCAGTAAGCTAACCTACCCATTGAAGAATCTGCCCTTGCTGGTCAGTGCATGTCATAGTGAGCAGTGAGCAGTCTTAGCATATCATTAGTGTATTGCCTTCTGATTGCTTGAATGGATGACTGGATGACCAGACACTTAGCATATTAGGCTTTTATTACATAGGATTTTTTTTTTTAATCTAATCCTGGCTGGTTTGGTTCAGTGGATAGAGTGTCGGCCTGTGGACTTGAAGGGTCCCGGGTTTGATTCTGGTCAAGGGCACATGCCGGGGTTATGGGTTCGACCCCCAGGGGGACCTGAAGGGGGAAGCCAATCAATGATTCTCTCTCATCATTAATGTTTCTACCTCCCTCTCCCTTCCTCTCTGAAATCAATAAAGAAGTATATTTTTAAAAATCTAATCAGTCATCCATCCTGGGGCTAATGTTTAATTTAAAATTTGAAATTATTTTATTTTGAATTATCTATTTATGGGGGGGAGGTGGGGGACGACAGGTACCATTATGTCTTAAGCCCTTACAACACCCCACCACAACTACCACCAAAGGGCAAGAAATGTGATTTTTGTCTTCTGTAAATAGCCAGGCTATCCTAGAAGCATTCAGACAGCTGCCTCAGCAAAAACTCAAGACAGAACATTCTCACCCACCCTCAACAGATCTCCCATCTCTCTGGGATTGACTCTTTACTAACAACAGGAGTATGAAAGGGCCATAGCCCAACCAGTCAGTCTGGAAGCATTTCCAACTTGTCAGCAGGTTTCAGTATTTATCTTTTTATTTTTACTTTCTATAGTTGCAAAGATAAAGCATCTGGTCATTCCAGAATCCAAAGTGCCTAGTGGCCATGGTATATACAGCACAGCTCTCTACACCTGATTATTACAAAATACCCTTAACACAGCACAGGGGAGACATTGAAGCCAAGGAGACCCAATATGTGACTGCTTTATTGCCTTAACAGTTTTAAACTAAAATCATGACTTGTGCAAACTCCCAAAGTGAATGACACAGTTATTCCAAATTTATTATCAAAGATGCTTTGTGAGTCATAGTGGCTCTAAAAACCTATCAGTAATCAATTCTTAGAAACAACAATAAAAAATACCCTTCATTTAAACAATAAATTTTGCCTAATTCTAATTAATCAGAGCACTGTCATTCTTAAACATTGGTCAATGCACACATTACTCCAAAAGCTTCCACCTAAGTCATTCTGTATTTATTAAAAACAAGTCATCTCCTAAGCTCTTTATTAACAAATAAATAGTGATACCCAAGATATATTATTAAAATGGAAAAAGAAAATTATAGAATCATATATACACTGAGTGGCCAAATTATTATGATCTCTGAACGCATAATAATCTGGCCATTCAGTGTATATCCTATATAATAAAAGACTAATATGCAAATTGTCCCCCCAACCAGGAGTTCAACCAGCAGGCAGGCCGGCCAACTGCCCCTCTTCCAGGCCAGGCTGGCCAGACCCCATCCATGAACGAATTCATGCACCAGGCTTCTAATACACACACACACACACACACACACACATACACACACACACATACATATACACACACTGAGTGGCCAGATTATTATGCATTCAGAGATCATCATAATCTGGCCACTCAGTGTATGTAGTAACCTATACTTTGTGTAAAAGTAGGGGGGAAAATACTATATCAGTGTATGTACTTAAATATGTATGACACTCTCTAGAAGACACTGGTAACATTGGCTGTCATGAGGGAGGGAAGCTGGACGTACAGGGATGGAGTGTTTTTTACTATGGACCTTTTGTGACCTTTGAATTTTGAGCTATCCTATATAATAAAAGTCCAGTGACCGAACAGTGGAATGGCCAGAATGATCAATCAACCAGTTGCTATGACATGCACTGACCACCAGGGGGCAGGCACTCAATGAGGAGCTGCCTCCTGGTGGTCAGTGCACTCTCACAGTGGGAGCACCACTTGGCTGACTGGGATGAGCGGCTGCTCCCACAGTGGGTCCACAGTCGCTTGGCTGATCGAGATGAGCACTACTCTCACAGTGGGCTGACCCTGCAGGCCACGCCTGCCACCAGTGCACGAATCCTGTGCGCCGAGCCTCTAGTATGAATATATTATCAAATCAGAGTTGAAGACATAAACTTTAAATTTAAGTAAATAAAATCACAGACACTAATCTAAAAATTTACCAATATACTACAGAGAAGTATGATCACATTCCATAAGGAAAACTAGAATCTTTATATTCTCTTAGCCATGCAATTTTAGTCAATCTTTGGGTTCAGACTTCAAGAACAAAAGGCCAAGATTAGCCATACCAAGAGATGGTCATTATGAATATCTGGAGAGGGGCAGCAGTAACAAAGAGAGGGGAAGAAAAAAGTAAAGGGAGGGAGGACAGGCAGGTTGGACAACTTTGTATAAGACACCCATTGCCCCAGCTAGCACCAAGGCTCCACTTCACGTAGCTTGATAAGCCCCAACAGTTTCTCACCTCTGCAAAAGGTAAACCTGTAGCTCATTTAAGGCAAAGTTCATTTTGTGTTAGAGGGCTGGAGAGGGGGCTTTAATCCTAATTTTGCAGGAGCACATTGTTGCAGATCCCAGTTCTCTGACTGGGCAGGAAATGCTACCTGAAGGCCATATATTAGCCTGAAAAAATCAGAGTTTCTGACTCATATTCTCATCCTGGCTGCCAACTAGCTGGCTCTGTGGTCTTGAACAAATCACTTCAACAGAGGCACTGAGAGGAATTCAAGCACTGATCACCCATAGCTTTTTGACAAAAGCATCTGGGCAACAGGAATTTTATGTTAAATGCCATAGGTATGTGTCAGGGCTTGACTCTTCCTGTCCTCTCACCCTGGTTAAGAACTGCCCAGTAAGTTCACTCTTGGGCCCACTTTCTGCTTAGCCTTTGCCTCTCTTTGAATCTTAGTGCCCACCCTAATGTGAACATAAGCTTACCCCAAAGACTTCCACCAAGACAAGGAGGATTATGAAAACACTCACTCAAAATAAAGATACCAGAGCGACCACTGTGAGGTAAAGTCTCTCAGGTTGCCCTCCAGCATTCCCAGTTTAATGTTAACCAGAAACCCTACTGGGGCAGCCTTTATCCTCAACTCTTTGACATGAGAACTGAAATTATCTAACCACAAAAAGTAACTTGGGGAGGACTCCTGAGATTTGGACAGGTGACTTGCATTTTATTTTTCATATACTTTCCAAGTGGCTTTTTAAAAGATCCTTTGTCCCTTTTTATCCTTCTGATTTTCTGGGTGCTCTGCAAAGGAATGTCTATGACAGCCTGACCTACCCTGAGCTTGCCAGTCATAGAGCAGGAAGCCTCTAAGACATTCAGCATTCTGGCATGTTGGCCAGATGCTGTGGATGAGTCTGTGACACCAGGACCCACCTATAATCCTTTCCAAGCAAGCCTGCCAGAAGTAACAGTGGGATCAAAGCAACTGATTGAATGTAGTATAAAAGCTGAAAAGAGACAGAAATAAATTAGCTTTAAAACTCAGAGCTGTATATGTAAATGCAATGGGGACTCGTAGGCAGCCTGGAAAGTCAGTCTTAGAGATTTCTCTAAAAGGGATTATAAATTGTCCAATAAGATAAAATCTTTTCAGAGTCACATGACAGCCTTTTATCCAGTGCTGTTTGTTAAACACTCACATGCATTCTGAGATAATGGGATGCAGCCAACTTCCTGAAAAAGCCCCAAGACTCCCCACCAGACATTACCCAGCACAGACTACAATGCACAGCTGTCATCAGAGGGGAACAGGGTAGGTATTTCCTGCCATCTTTCAATTACTGCCCTTCTCTACCCTTTATGGGTTCTCCTCTTTAAATAATTAACTACTGTTACCAGCAGAAGAAAGGCTGGGAGAGAACATTTCTAAATGATCAGAATTCATAAGCAAAACACTAAGAAGTACTGATGACAAGGACTGAAGAAAGATAAGTATGACAGGAGCCGGTTCCTTACCCATGGCCATATGACTTTAATTTCATAGAGAAATTACTCAGGAAGGGTTTGAATATTCTGAAAAAATGAATCAGATCAGCAGAGTTTGAAACATGCTTGCCCCGTCTGACTGGGCCTATTCCTGGAAAGGTTAATCAGAGCTGTTTTCAGGGTTCATTGCCAATTGGAAAAAGCCCTGGGCATGAAATTCCTAATGAGGCTCAATTCAGTCAGTGCCCATTGGACATCTCTTAATGCATAAGTAGACCATGGAAAGAAAGAAGATAGAGAACAGAGTTTTATCACATTACATCCTAATTACCAATCAGATTATTTTCTATGGGAGCAGCCAAAGGAGACTTTTCTATAATTCCACCCTTCCCCTCCCCATTTCATTCCTTGCAAAAACTTCAAAATATCAAAGTCAAGAACTTGTGTAATAAATGAAGAAAAAGACTAAGATTCTACTCAAGACCCTGTATACACACACACACACACACATACATACTAGAGACTCAATGCACGAAATTTGTGCACGTGGGAGGTGAAATGTCCTTCAGCCAAGCCTGCTCCCTCTCTAATCTGGGACTCCTTGAGGGATGTCCAACTGCCTATTTAGGCCCGATCCAGGCAGGATCGGGTCTAAGTGGGCAATTGGACATCCCTCTCACAATCCAGGACTGCTGGCTCCCTACTGCTCACCTGTCTGCCTTCCTAATTGCTCCTAGCCTGATCACCCCCTAACCACTTCCCTGCTGGCCTGATTGATGCCTAACTGCTCCCCTGCCAGCCTGTTTTCCCCTAACTGCCCTACCCTGTGGGCCTGGTCACCCCCAGCTGCCCTTCCCTGTAGGCCCAGTCACCCCAACTTCCCTCCTCTACTGGCCTGGTCACCCCTAACTGCCCTCCCCTGCAGGCTTGATCACCCCCAACTGCCCTCCCTTGCAGGTGTGGTCCCTGCCAACTGCCTTCCCCTGATGGCCATCTTGTGGTGACCATCTTGTGTCCACATGGAGGCAGGATCTTGTGACCACATGGGGACAGACATCTTGTGTGTTGGACTGATGGTCAATCTGCATATTACTCTCTTATTAGATAAAATAGAGGCTTAGTATATGGGTGGGGACCAGCTGGTTAGTCCTGAAGGGTATCCTAGATCAGGATGGGTGTTCCCTTGAGGCGTGGGGTGGCGTGGGCGAGGGGCCTGGAAGGTTTGCAGGCCCACCATTGGCAACCCAAGCTGAGGCCCTGGTATCTGGGATTTATTTATTTTCTACAACTGAAACTTTGTAGTCTGGAGCGGAGTCAAACTTTCTGCTTGCATAGCCATTGAAACTTTGTTGCTGCCGAAAACGGTTTGGCTCAGTGGATAGAGCATCGGCTGGTGGACTGAAGGGTCCCAGGTTCGATTCCAGTCAAGGGCATGTAGGGGGCGTGCAAGAGGCAGTTGATCGACGTTTCTAACTCTCTATCACTCTCCTTTCTCTCTCATGGATGTTTCTAACTCTATCCCTCTCCCTTCCTCTCTGTAAAAAATCAATAAAATATTTTTTTAAAAAAGGCAACTTTGTTGCCTCAAACCTCCTCTGGCCAGGCTTTGTGGAAAGCTTGGCTTCTTCCATCACCAGAGGCAACCCAGGCCTCTCTCCTGCACTCTCTGTGGCGTAGCCATCTTGGTTGGATTAATTTGCATACTGGCTCTGATTGGCTGGTGGGTGTGACTGGTGGGCGTGGCTTGTGAGTGTAGTGGAGGTATGGTCCATTTGCATATTACTCTTTTATTAGATAGGATTAGAGTCCAGGTACACAAAATTAATGCACAGGGCAGGGAGCTAGGGGTGGGGGAAATGTCCCTCAGCCTGGCCTGCTACCCCTCATAATCTGGGACTCCTCAGAGAATGTTGGGTCTAAACCAGCAGCTGGACATCCCTCTCACAATCCGAGATGCTACATTCACTAGTGACCATACTTTTCATAAAGAGAAAAGGCATCTTGCTTTTGTATGGACAGCCACATTTTTTTGTCCTGATCATAAAAAGTAATACATAATATGATCCTTCTGAGCAATAATACCATTTCCCCCACCTTATGGATGGAAAAACGGAAGCAGAGAGAAGTAATTGATTTTGAACACAAAATGTGCAAGCCAGAGTCCATGCATGTCATCACCGCATCATCCTGTTTTTTCAGTGTTAAGAGTAGCCTTGCCAAATTTTAATTTTTAAAAAAATATATTTCATTGATTTTTTCACAGAGAGGAAGGGAGAGGGACAGAGAGATAGAAACATCATTGAGAGAGAAACATCAGTCAGCTGCCTCCTACACACCCTCCACCGGGGATGTGCCCACAACCAAAGTACATGCCCTCGACCAGAATGGAACCTGGGACACTTCAGTCCGCAGACCAATGCTCTCTCCACTGAGCCAAACCGGTTTTGGCCTAGTTTTAATTTTTAAATCTAAGAGACTCTTCCCAATATACAGGGTAGGATCCCTATGCCTGGCTGGTGATCAGGCTCATCTGTGGGGTGACCGGTCGGTGGGACGATAAGGCATTTGGGGATGATAGCCCGCCACACCCATCTTGGCTGACAGCTTGGCGCTGCCTGCTGGCCAGCCCTGCCACCGATCTCCCTCTATGGGGAGCAGATGCTCAACACGTGTCAAAGCAACTGGATATTCTAGCAGTCATTCTGCCATTCAGTCAATTTAAATATTAGGGTTTTATTATATAGGATATATATATATATATATGTGTGTGTGTGTGTGTGTGTGTGTGTGTGTGTATACATATACACATATATATGACACACCTGCCTTATATTTATTTTCAAATACAAAATGATTAAGTATTAATAAGCTGTGCACTCAATTTGAAAGGTCAAAAAATATCAAAGGAATGAACTCAAAGAGAATATACAGCTGAAAATAATATTTAATTGCAGAAATAAATTAAATAAAAAACCAAGGGGAGAAAAGGATTAATAAAACCAAAAGACCAATAGAAGATAAACCTCTAGCAAGACTGGCAAAGTAAAAAAAGAGATAAGCACAGATAAATAATATTAGGAATAAAGGAGATATAACAAATATGCAGTACAGATGAAAATACAAAAATCCTAATACATTAACTGCCCTGATGATTCCACCGAACCCATGTGCCCGGCAGAGCTGCTTCCAGGGGCTTTTTTACACAAGCTGCCTGTCTTAGCTTGTGCTATGGACTTTCCTAAAATCTCTCAAAGTTCCACCAATACCAAATAAGCAGTGGCTGGCCCTGTGTGCCCTGTATATCTTGCCAAGCAGCCCAAAGCCCAGCACAAGTGGTATTCAACCACATTGTAGCTCCCACCAAATAGCCCCAAAAAACAGGTACAAATGGCAACTGATCTTGGCCTGTACTGGAGTCCCTCCCAAGACTCCAAAACCAACACAGCCAATGGCATCATCAGACCACACCAGAGCACCACCCAACCAGCTCCCCAAATGAAACACCCTAAGAGTAGACTTAGCTGGTACCAGAACCTGACTAAAGCAACTCCTGTTCCATGGAGTCAGTCCCCACAAAACAGCCTGTCCACTGTGGTCATGGCTAGTCCTCATAGTCAGTCAGACTGAGGGTCATTTCCACCCATTAACATGTCAACAGCAATTAAGGCTCAACTATAACAGGAGGGCACACACAACAGACCTTCCTGGATCACCTGGCTCAGGTGAGCAGAAAGACTCCACCATTGGGCCTCACAGAACACCTACTACATAAGGTCACTCTGCCAATACTAGCAGACACAGCATATCTACCTAATGTATAGAAACAAACACAAAAATTCAGTCAAAACAAGTAGACAAAGAAACATGTCCCAACTGCAACAATAGAACAAAAATCCAGAAAAGAATTACACAAAATGAAGACAAGTAATCTACCACATAGAAAGCTCAAATCACTGGTTATAAGGATACTCAATGAAGTTAGGGGAAGAATAGGTAAACTGAGTTAGAACCTCAACAAAGGAATAGAAACCATAAAAAGGAACAAGTCAGAAATGAAGAATAAAATAACTGAAATAAAGAATACATTAGAGACAATCAGCACCAGAGTAGATGAAGCAGAGAATGGAATCAGTGGTGTGGAAGACAAGATAGTGGAAAACACCCAATCAGAACATCAAAAATAAAAATATATATATTAAAAACAGGAACAGTTTAAGGGATCTCTGGGACAACAGCAAGCATACCAACCTTTGAATCATAGAGATGCCAGAAGGAGAAGAGAGCGATCAAGAGACTAAAAACCTATTTGAAGAAATAATGACTGAAAACATCCCTAACCAGGTGAAGGAAACAGACATACAGATTCAGGAAACATATAGACTCCCAAACAAGATGAACCCAAAGAGGCCCACAGCAAGACAAATCATAGTTGAACTACCAAAAGTTAAAGACAAAGAGAGACCCTTAAAAGTAGCAAAAGCAAAGCAATTAGTTTTGTAAAAGGGAGCTCCTATAAAACTATCAGCTGATTTTTCATAAGAAACTTTGCAGGCCAGAAAGGAATAGCGCAGAATATTCAAAGTGATGAAAAGCAAAGACCTACAACTAAGATTACTTGACCCTGCAAGGCTACCATTTAGAACTGAAAAGAGAGATAAAGTACTACCAAGATAAAAAAGGGCTGAATGAGTTTATCACCACTTTTTAAAAGTACATTTTTATTAATTTTTAGAGAGATGGGGAGAGAGAGGGATAGAGAGATAGAAACAACTATGCAAGAGAAACATCATCAATTGGCGCCCCTCTGCACACCACCTACTGGGGATCGAGCCACAACCCAGACATGTGCTTGACCAGGAATCAAACTAGTAATTTCTTGATTCATGGGTCAACTGTCAATCACTGAGCCCCACTGGCCATGCTTATCACCACTTTTTAAAAAGATAAAAATATGAATAAGAAAATATCACAAAGAAAAAAAACTATATGACAAAGGCAAACATAATAAAAGCAGTGGATCAACAAACAACAAATCTGGTACAAAGGTTAAAAGGCAAAAGTAGAAAGATCATGTGTAATTATAATACTAAATTTAAAAAATACACACAAACACATACACAAAAGAAGTAAAGAAATGACCAAACCATGGGGAGAGGGAGGGTTGACTAAAAATGGTAGTGATTTTAGAATGTGTTCAAATTTAAGTGATCATCAACTTTAAACAGACGGCTTTAAATAGAGCTTGGGCCAAAACCAGCTTGGCTCAGTGGATAGAGTGTCAGCTTGCAGACTCAAGGGTTCCAGGTTCGATTCCGGTCCAGGGCATGTACCTTGGTTGCAGGCACATCCCCAGTAGGGGGCGTGCAGGAGGCAGCTGATTGATGTTTCTCTCTCATCGATGTTTCTAACTCTCTGTCCCTCTCCCTTCCTCTCTGTAAAAAAATCAATAAAATATATTTTAAAAATAAATAAATAAAAGTAAATAAATAGAGCTTGGTATATATGAAAAAACATGGTAACCACAAACCAAAAGAGAAGCTATCAACTTTTGGACTTCTACCAATATGATAGGTGAGAAACAGTATTTCCCTGTAGTTTTAATTGGTCTTTATCTTATGAATGAGGTTGAGCATTTTTTTTCACATGGTTAAGTCATTTAGATTTCTTTTATTCTGTAAGTTGTGTGTACCCCATTTTCCTACAAGGTTATTAGTATGTTTCTTGTCTATTTTTAAGTGTTCTTTATATATGTATATATATATATATTAGTAATATTAATGCTATGTTGCTAATATAAATTGCAAACATTTTTTCCAATTTATTATTTATCGAGACCACTTTAGACTAAATTCTCAGGTTGGATATTTTCAGGCCACAAAAGAGATGTTATTTTCCAGTCCAAATGCACTTCAGGGCTGTACTGGGTGAAGAATTTTCTGGAGAATTTCTCTCTCTTCTATTCAGAGCCAAATTGCCTTAATATCTCCTTTTGAGTGGGAGATTTTCATCTTCCTAATTCTCTTTCACGGGCTGTAGTCTTTGTCTCCTGTTCCCCAAGTTACAAAGCCTGTTAAAATCAAAAGCTCTTGGCCATTAGGGAATGGCAAATGTCCCCAGAACAGCTGTAAGTTTTCTTGTTCCATATCTCTTATGATTTGTACTTTCCGTTATATTTGTCTTTAAGCCTTTTCTCTCTTTCTTGCAGGGTCACCGTATAAAGAATATGATGTTATTAATTTCCCCCTTTAGTTTTGCAAAGCAGTGGCCCTACAGTTTTTCAGCTGAATTGAGCATTTAAAGAAATGTTTAAATATTTAATCCAGTTATCTTCAGATATTCTGAACCAAGAAGGCTTCTTGAGAAATATAAACCACCATTTGCTAGATACAGAAATCTCCCAGTTCTGTTTTGTTACTTATATTTGTAATTAAATTTTAAACAATAATACATGCACATTATTTTAAAAATCAAACAAAATAGAAGAGAAAAGTAAAAAGCTTCCCTGCTCTTAGTGACTTCATTCTTCTCACCGATTTCTGGTGAGTTCAGCTTTTGTGTTAGGCCATTTAATTTGTACCTTGAAATGCTTTAAACTGCTGTAGACTTAGGTACCAGTTTCCATTCTCATGAAGCTTTTACTTTTGGGGGGGGGTTGTGGAGAGAGGGGAGACACAGAGAAAAGACCTGGCATACACGGAGAATTGCATATATTAAAGAGTTAGTTTAGGAGTCCAAACAACAATAGCTAATGAAGTTGAAAGAAAAGAACTTTTCTGACTGGAGTTATCCAGGGAAGAAATTAAGAAAGAGGTAGGTGAACAACAACAAAAACCTGATGGCGGCTACAGAGAGGATGTGGAGGAGGCAGGAGCACATCACAAAGATAGATTTTTATTTTTTTAAATGCTAAAGCGGCAAGTTATGCAAAGATGCCTATTTCTCCAAAATGAAGTCTTGGTTTCCATAATACTCGGGTTGACTGGTCGGGCTTAGAGTTTATTTTTCATTTGTCATTAATTGCCATTAGAAAAAAGAAATAGACTTTGAATGTAGCTTTAAGAGCTACAGCTATGGCCAATCTCGGTTAATGTGCTAATCAATTTAATAGATACAAAATGTTTTGAGCTGGTTTGGCTTAGTGGATAGAGCATCGGCCTATGGTCTAAAGGTCCTAGGTTCAATTCTGATCAAGGGCACATGTTCAGGTTGTGGGCTCATTCCCAGAAGGGGGCTCGAACCCAGTAGGGGGCATACATGAGACAGCCAATCAATGATTCTCTCTTATTGTTGACTAGAGACCTGGTGCATGGATTCGTCACTGATGGGGTCCCTAGGCCTGGCTCATGGGGATCAGCCTGAAACTGGCTCTCTGACATTCCCTGAGGGTACAGACCAGGCCAAGGGACTACACTGGTGCATGACTGGGGACTGGAAGGGACTGTGGAAGGGCTCCAAGGCATGTCTGGCCCATCTAGCCAAGTCCAAATCGGTCAGACCTCAGCAGCAAACTAACCCACTGGTTGGAGTGTCTGCCCCATAGTGGTCAGTGTGCATCATAGCAACTGGTTGAACAGTCGAACAATCAGACATTTAGCATATTAGGTTTTATTATATAGGATGTTTCTATCTCTCTCTCCCTTCATCTCTGAAATCAATAAAAATATATTTTAAAAAATAGAAATAAAAAATAGTTGAGCATTTATTGAAAAAGTGTAAAAAATAATTTTTTAGCCTCACCTGAGGATATGTTTTTATTTATTTTTTAGAAAGAGGGCAAGGAGAGACGAGAGAAAAATTGATGTGGGAAACATTGATCGGTTGTTCCTGTAAGTGCCTTGACTAGGGATTGAACCTGCAACCTAGGTATGTACCCTGAATGGGAATCAAACCCAGAAACTTTAGGTGTATGAGATGACACTCCAATAAACTGGCCAAGGAAGGAGTGTGAAAATTTAGTTCCTGGAGTCAAGAAGTCAGAATTAGGGGAATCCAGATGGTGGCATAGGTAAATACCTACACTGCTGCCCCGCACAATTTCAAAACTACCAACTAAAAGACAGAACAGACAGCATCCAGAACCACCAGAAAACTGGCTGAGTGGAAATTCTACAACTAGAAGAAAAGAGAGGGTCTCACAGAGACCCAGAGGAGCTGCAAAAAGCTGAGGTACGGAGATGGCGCGTGAAGAGAGCAGATGCCAGAGTACCTGGCTGGCTTTCTCTGGCAGGAGGAAGACAGAGACTCTCAATGGCATTAAACCCCTTATCCTATAACACTAAACCCCAGATCCAGCCGAAACTCATACGGGAGGAGCTTTGACTGTGAAAAGGGAGAAGTGCACAGAAATTTAGGGGAGTCGCAAAAGGGCAGAAGTCTAGTGGCACGCATGGTACTGCGCATAGGGGACCAGACTGCTGATTGTGCTGCTGGCTTTCTCGAGTAGGCGGAAGACAGAGCCTCCCAACTGCACCACTTCTAACTCCACTAAACCCCAGTTTCGGGCGAAATCCTGGGGACCCAAATTCACAGGGTCTCGGAGCTCTGGGGAGCCAGAAAGGCAGCAGTCTAGAGGCAATGCGAGAGCGCGTGTGCACACACAGGGACCGCTCCAGTGATTACCCAATCACGTGAGACTCAGGGGCCATGGAGGGTGGGGCCAACTGGAAGGCAAGGTGGTCCCTTAAGCCCTGAGAGTCCACCCATCCCAAGCTCAACAGAGAGGCTTTTGCAGTTTCGCAAGCCTTGTATCATAAGGCTGAATTCAACACAGAAGTTCTCCCAGCATAGTGAAAATGCAGAGACAAAGGAAGAGATCACAAACAAAAGAAATGGAAGAAAACAAACGACTGGATATACAGTTCAAAACCACGGTTATAAGATTTTTCAAGAATATCCTAGAAAAGATGGATAAAGTTAGCGAGACCCAAGAGGAGATGAAAAAGGACCAACTAGAGATGGAAAAGAACTATAAATTAAACATACACTGACTGAAATAAAAAAAAATATTATACAGAGACCCAACAGCAGACTAGAGGAAGGCAGGAATCAAGTAAAAAATTTGAAATATAAAGAATCAGAAAACATTAAACTGGAAAAGCAAGAAGAGAAAAGAGTCCAAAAATGTGAAGATAATGTAAGGAGCCTATGGGACAGCTTCAAGCGTACCAACATCAGAATTGTGAGGGTGCCAGAAGAAGAGAGAGAGCAACATACTGAAAATCTATTTGAAGAAATAATGACTGAAAACTTCCCCCACCTGGTGAAAGAAATAGACTTACAAGTCCAGGAAGCACACAGAACCCCATATAAAAGGAATCCAAAGAGGATTACACCAAGACACATCATAATTAAAATACCAAGAGCAAAAGACAAAGAGAATATTAAAAGCAGCAAGAGAAAAAGAGTTCATTAGCTACAAGGGAGCACCCATACGACACGGTCTCCTTACCTTACTATAAGAGAGCAAAATCCTTCCGAGCAAACATCTCTTTATGTCTCACTGGTCAGAACTGGGTCACATGCCCACCTCCAAATCAATCTATTTCCATGGAGAATAGGATTACTATGCTTACTTTAGACTATTGATGACTTATTTCTAGCAGTAGGAGAGGAAATCCCCTCCCTGAACACATGGCTTCCCTCATAACATCCAGATTCCTTAAAATAGGGGAGAAACCAAGAATGGCAGCATAGGTGAACACCTAAGCTGCTGCCTCACACAACAATTTCAAAACTACAACTAAAAGATAGAACGAACACCATCTAGAATCACAGGAAAGCTTGCTGAGTGGAAATTTTACAAATAGAAGTAAAGAGAGGAGCACACGGAGACTCAGAGGAGCTGCAAAAAGCTAAGGTACGAAGACACGCTCATGAAGAGGATGGGCGGAGGAGGGTCTGGCTGGCTTCCTCTAGCGGGAGGGAGACGGAAAATCCCAACTGCACTGAACCCCAGTTCCAGGCGAGACTCAAAGGGGGAGTCTGGACTGTTGTGAAAAGGAAGGAGTGCACGGAAACTAAGGGGAGCCGCAAAAGACAGAAGTCTGGGGGCTTGGGAAAGTGCATGCGAAAGTGCACACACACACAGTGCTGACTGCTGATTGTGCCTGGCTTCCTCTAGCAGGAGGAAAGCAAAACCTCACAGCAGCACTGAAATCCAGGTCCAACTGCACTGAACCCCAGTGTCGGGTGAAACCCTAGGGACCCAGACTCATACAGGTCCCTAGAGTGCACAGAAAATCAGGGGAACTGAAAAGCAGAGTTCCAGAAGCTCATGCACATGAAAGCTCATGCAGAGGTCTGGAGGCAAGCCTGCATGCACAGACACAGCTGATTCTTACAACCAATTGGCTTGGAGGTCAATCCAGCCCCTCCACCCCCCACCACCGAATGATACCATCAACAATCAAGAATTAACTACAACAAGATTGTACACACAGTTCAAAAAGGAATGCACCAAGAGTGTCCACCTCAGGTAACTGGGGAGGCAGAGCTACAGGGCCACATAGGACAGCTAGCACACAAAGCTACTCTGCCAACTCAGGGAAGCACCAAAATATGTAGAGACTAAAGAACAGATCACAAATGAAAGAAATGGAGGAAAACAAATGACTGGATAGAGTTTAAAACCAGGTTACAAGGTTTTTTAAGACTTTCCTAGAAAAAAATGAATAAATTTAGCGAGACTCAAGAGGAGATAAAAAAGAACCAACTAGAAATTAAACATACACTGACTGAAATAAAAAATATGATACAGAGACCAAACAGCAGACTAGAGGATCTCAAGAATCAAGTCAAAGATTTGAAATATAAAGAAGCAAAAAACACTCCACTGAAAAAGCAAAAATTAAAAAAATTTAAAAAAAAATGTGAAGATAGTGTAAGGAGTCTCTGGGACAGCTTCAAGCATACCAACATCAGAATTATGGGGGTGCCAGAAGAAGAGAGAGAGCAAGATACTGAAAACCTATTTGAAGAAATAATAACTGAAAACTTCCCCACCTAGTGAAAGAAATAGACTTACAAATCCAGGGAGCGCACAGAACCCCAAACAAAAGGAATCCACAAAGGACCACACCAAGACACATCATAATTAAAATGCCAAGAGCAAAAGACAAAGAGAGAATATTAAAAGAAGCAAGAGAAAAACAGTTCATTACCTACAGGGGAGCATCCATACGACTGTCAGCTGATTTCTCAACAGAAACAATGCAGGCCAGATGGGAGTGGCAAGAAATGTTCAATGTAATGAAAAGTAAGAAACTACAACCAAGATTACTCTACCCAGCAAAGCTATCATTCAGAATTGATAGGCAGATAAAGAGCTTCACAGATGAGAAAAAACTAAAGGAGTTCATCAACACCAAACCAGTATTATATGAAATGCTGAAAGGTATTCTTTAAGAAGAGGAAGAAGAAAATGGTAAAGGTAAAAATTATGAACAATAAATACATATCTATCAACAAGTGAATCTAAAAATCAAGTGAATAAAAAATCTGATGAACAGAATAAACTGGTGAATATAATAGAATTAGGGGCATAGAAAGGGAGTGGACTGTTAATTCTCAGGGTGAGGGGGCATGCAGGGAGAGACTGGACAAAAACCATACACCTATGGATGAGGAAAATGGAGGAGAGGTAAGGGCAGAAGTTGGGGTGGGAACCAAGTGGAGGGGAGATATGGGAAGAAAAAAGAGGAATAACTGTAATAATCTGAACAATAAAGATTTATTAAAATTAAAAAAAGATTTCTTAAAATAGATTTTTATTTTTTAATAAGTTGTTTAGTAGGTAACAATAGAGGAAATAAAAATCCACAGGATTCATTCACCAACTCAATAAGGAGAAAGAAAACTCAAATATCATTCAGTAGTTTCAAGCTTGGGTAACTACGACAATCATACTGCCAAGAATAGATTTAAAAAAAGAGAACATGGGACGAAAAATCTAGTTTGTGAGAGAGACAAAAATGAATTCCATTTTCTTATCCTTACTTTGAGGTGCAATTAGGTAGTCTGGTGGAAATGGAGGATGAAACCTGAGGAGAAGAGCTGGACTTCAACACAGACTTTGTTGAACCCACAATGGGGTAGTATTTGAAACCATGGGAAAGGTAGACTACTGGCAGAAAAAATAGAGAAAGAAGACAAGGCCAGAAAAATCTTGGTGAATAGCTATAATTAGGAGATAGTAAGATGGTGCTGCCATAAAGAAAAAGAAGAGGGAGTAATTAATTACTGATATATAAGGGATTACAATCATGTGGAAGCCAAGAAGTAAAGTTTCCAAAAGAAAGCAGCGGTTGACACTATAGACTGCTACAAAGATGTCAATGATTCCAAAATACTCTTGAAAATTTTCAGGGATGGTAGGAATGTAACACTTCTGTGCACTTATTTGGATCCCCTTTTGTCTACCCTTTCAAGAAATTTGGAAAGAAAGGGAAGTACAGGTTGTCAGGTTAGAGGCAACTGGATTAACAAGTTAATGGTGGCAAAGGAATCAGTAGAGAGGTAACTGAGAACACTCATAGGCTAAGACAGGGGTTAGCAAACTGTGGTTTGCCCCTCTGTTGACTAATGAGTTTGCCGACCACTGGGCTAAGAGGAAGGAGCCTAAAGAGAGGGAAGACAGTGAGGAATACTGATGGTGAAGGGAAAACAGAAAAATGTGCAGATCCTGGAGGTCACAATAAGGACAAAATCCATTTTTACAGGATAATAAAAATGTGAAGAGACAATGGAGGTGATCAGAGAACATGAGATATTGGAAGCGAGTTTTAAGATATCTAGTGGATGATAGAAGTAAAGATAAAGACAATGTTGAGAATGTTGACCCCTAGTAAGCTCACCAGGAAAGACAGATGAGCACTGAAATTTGCTGAGTCTGTCAAAAAAGAAATCTGGAAATTGGAAGCCATAGATGAAGACGGGACAATGGTCAAATGGTTAAAAATGAGTTAGTAAAACTTCTGGGAGGCTGTTGGGCTGCAGGATGCCCAGACAACCCAAGCCTGAGGCCGATATGACAAGAATTATGTCCTCTTTTATATTTACTTAATTTATTTTGTCTTTATTTCTTTAATAAAGCTGTTGGTCTAACTAAAAAGCAAAACAAACAAAAATAGTTCAATGAGAAGAGTACAACTGAGGAAACTAGAAAGTCAATAAAGCTTGGGGTGAGAGGTTACAGGGTCAAGAATAGGGAAGACATTCATTTTATAAAGAGATTATTTAATCCAAACCTACTAAAGAAGCCCATGTAAATAATTGATGAAAGAATGGGAATTATTAAAGGTGGATGTAGAAAAACAAAAGTGACTGAGGCAAGGGTAGGAGAACAGCAAAAGTCAGTGCTTCCTAGTGTGAGCATATCAATTTCTTGATAATTTAACATTAACAGTTAAAAGGTCAAGGTTACAGCCTAGCTGGTGTGGCTCAGTGGTTGAGGGTCAATCATTGAACCAGAAGGCCATAGTTGGATTCCTGGTCAGGATACATGTCTGGGTTTCAGGCTCAATCCCCAGTAAGGGGCATACAGAGGACAGCCAACTAGTGATTTTCTCTTATTGATGTTTCTTTCTCTCCCTCTCTGAAATCAATAAAATATATGTATATAAAAAGGTCAAGGTTATATATAGGAAAAGAAAACAAAAGAAGGCAGACAGTTTCTGAAAATGTTAAAGAAAAACCAGATTACAGACGGCTGCATGGCCTCTGAATTTAACAAGACCTTTCTGAAATTTCCTATACACAGAAATACAAATGACCTGTTCAGGACTCCACAGAATCCTGGTAGGTCAGATGTAGACAGACACATGCAGGTGCCATCATGAGATGAAATCAAGTCATAGAAAAGACACTGAAAATAACTAACTTGAAGAAGAAAAGAGGTTTAAAAAAAGAGAATGAGAAGAAGAAACCATAAAAAGATGAAGCGGCCAATAGCATATGACTCCTATCTCCCTTATCTATACATATCTTCTTATACAAGAGTTTGTCCTGCCTTATCCATAGGCAACGAACAGGAGAAAATGAGTATGCATGCAACCCATAAATAAGTATTATTAATCCTATTATCAGTGATCAGCAAATTCATTAGTCAACAGAGCCAAATATCAACAGTACAAGGATTGGAATTTCTTTTGAGAGCAGAAAACCAACTTCTGTGCATTGGCCATGAAGTTTCCATTGCACTGTACGTGCGTGCCCGCACGTAGTAATTTGTAGAAGAGCCACACTCAAGGGGTCAAAGAGCTGCATGTGGCTTGCAAGCCAAGTTTGCCAACCACTGTCCTATAAATAAGAGAGGAATATGCTAATTATCCATTATGCCCTGAGATGTAACAACCAACTGCCTAATGACTGGATCTGCAGGAGGGTGGGACGGTGGACAGCTATAGGACAGAGCAGGGCAGCAAGCAAGAGGCAGAGAGCTACAGAAGAGGGCAGGGCAGCAAGCTATGGCATGGGGGGAGCTACAGGAGGGCAGCAGTGACCTACTGGCTCATGGATTTGTGCGCAAGGCTACTAGCATTTAAATAAAGGAACAAACTATTTCAGTGACCATGTAACATTTAGTGGCACATCAACTACATTTAATTATTTCTATTTGATCTTGGAATGACCACTTCATATTCAACACCAAAGAAGAGATTTCTTCATCCATAGATGTGTGTGAAGGCCTTATTATTAAACAATTAAGACAGGTAGGCAAGTAAAGTAGTAAGGTTATTTTCCTACCCTCATGAAATAGTAAGATTAGCACCAAGAATTATGCTATTGGTAGAACTTAAGAACCTTAGCAGAAGAGAAAATAAGGAAGTAAAGGTTTGTACTATAAAAACAAAAGAAATAATTGCCTCATAGTGAAAACTCAAAATAAAAAGGACACATGATAAGCATGATAATGTTATATTATCTCTTATCACTGACAGGTGCTTTATAAACATTTTCACAGGACTTACTGTATATGTTATTTTGTATTCACTTAATCTTATGAAATACAGAGGACAACTATTTTTGTTCCTAATTAATAAATGCACATGGTGAGGATAAGAAAGATGAAATTACTTGTTAATAGGCAAACATCCAGAAAATGTAGGGACTGGACTTGAACTAGATATTCTAATTCTAGGTAAAGTGATGTGCCTAGTCCTACAAATTGCTCAAATGTTTGGAATGACGGAGCAGTATTGTTGCCCATCAGCAGAACATTAGAAGGAATGACTTCTAAATAACAACTCCAAACCCTGGGACTCCGTGATTTCAATGTGCTCACTATCCCTTGAATAGCCTCTTGACAAAGAGAGCAAGCTCAACCAATCATTTTGTGTGTGTGTGCGTGTGCGTGTGCGTGTGCGTGTGTGTGTGTGTGTGTGTGTGTGTGGTATGCACCTGTAAGCTGGGGACAGGGAAGAAGCTGCAGAACCAATACTTAGGACATCAAGAGGAAATAATGAATATCAAACTAGAGCACTGAAACCTGTCTCTCTGCCTAGAAATACTCTTACCTTTCATAAAACACTGACAATTTTCAGGATGTTCAAAAGCCTGCTGCTGACTTCCAAAAGCTCTGGTACCATACCTTGCTGTCACTGCAACCGTCTTCCAGTGAGCCATCAAAGGCCTAGCTAGACTGTTTTGAATATAGCAGTATTCTTGTCACCAAAACAATGAACTGCAATATTTTATATTTAAATTTTTCTCTATTTAAATTTTAGTGATAATGCATAAATGTTAATAGTCTTACTCTCATACAATCACAGAAAAGTCTTAATAATACCACATATTGGCACAGTCCCCAAGTGGATTATGGCCTGCTAAGCAGGCCCAATACATACTTCTCAAGTCACTTAGTCTCCTTTAGCTAAGAAATGACATCAAGATATTACAGTTTCGCCCAAGAAATGTGTTTCCAGAAGCAATGGCAAGGAACAAGTAGGATCATTTGTGTATATTGAAAGTGGAAAGAAAGTACTTGGGATTAGGAAAAAGATTTCAAAAAAGGGTCTGGAAAAAGATGTTAATAAGGTTTGATTTAGTTCTTTTATGTCTTAAGAAACAAAAAGTGAGCCTCAGTAAGTTCTCAAGCCTCTAAAGCCTTATGAGGATAAGACCTGGGACCTCTCCAGGGCTGAAATCACAGTTATCAATGACAAACTTAGATTTTTCACTTTTTTCAGTGGATACACAAGCATCCTGGGAGACCAAGGGAAATGGAGTCCCTTGGAAGCCACAACCCTGACTGCCAAAAAATCAACCACAGAAAAAGCAGGGCTTCAAGATCAAGGCAGGTTATTGATAAGAAAAACAAAGGCCTGCAGTGCTCTCAGTCTCTCTCCATGGAACAATTTTTCTGGTCTTCCCTGCTTTTCCCCTTAATTTACTAAAAAAAAGATGCTGAAGCTTTTCAGAATGAGAGGACATCAGACAGATTCTAATTAAATAAAGATAAGTATGGATGAAAGGCAAAGGAAATATTTTCAAAACAAAGTCTCCAATCTAAAGATGTTCAGAATAGCCTATTTCCTACAACATCACAATCCCTGCAATCCAAGCAAGACAACCCTAATGGTCACCATCCATTCCCTTATAGCAAGAATCAGAATATTGGTTTCTGTTTTAGAGAAACAAATGGTCTTAGGAACAGATTTTCAAAACTGGAAACAACTATAGGGCCAATAGACCAACTATAGCTTAAAGACATCTTGATATTTTTAGCATGAGTATAACAAAGTGATGCCCACATACCTTGATGCATCCACTCTTTAGAGAGATCAGCTTTCTAGCATGAGCCAGACTAATTGAAATTTAAACAACTCACAACTCAGAGGGTCTGATAACCTGACTGCAGGTTGATTGGTTCCAAACAACTAGGAAAAAGATACTTTCTTTCCAAAAGACCCCCCTTGGTCAGGTTCATAATTTATTCATTATCAAATGTATGTAAGTAGCTTCACTTCCAAAAGGATTAACTCTTGGGAGTACATATCCCTTCCTCTATGAATGATATATAACTTTTTATTAGCTTTGAATAAAACAGAGAATGTGAACTAAAATATATCATTAAACCCTAACTGGTTTGGCTCAGTGGATAGAGCGTTGGCCTGCAGACTGAAATATCCCAGGTTCGATTCCAATCGAGGGCATGTACCTTGGTTGCAGGCACATCCCCAGTAAGATGTATGCAGGAAGACAGCTGATAGATGTTTCTCTTTCATCAGTGTTTCTAACTCTCTATCCCTCTCCCTTTATCTCTGTAAAAAAGTCAATAAAATATATTAAAATATGTCATTAAATGTCCATATATATATATATATAATGAGGGGGAACACAGAATCACAAATGGTGATATTATGGGTGAAAATTATTATCTATTTGGAATAAGAGTAGAATCAAACCCTTAATCTAGTTTGAGATTAGAGTGAAATAGGGATAGGGATGTACATAATAAGTTTAAGTTTACCTTTTTCCAGGCCATTCCATCTAAGAGTAAAGCTAGAATTGACCTGAAGGGCCCCCAAAATCCTAGCTGATGAGAAGTCCATTCTTTCCCTCCCACTCCTTTACTTATTTTTTTCTTTCTTGATTAAGGTATTACATATGTGTTCTTATCCCTCCATTACTCTTCCAAGTCCCTCCCTCCTCCCCCCCTGCCCCAATCCTCCACCCCTGCTCATGACATCACCCCAGATCACTTCCAAAAGGATGTCTGTGTCCATTGGGTATGCATGCATACTAGTCCTTTGGTTGATCTCTTCCCCTTACCCCCACCCTCCCGGGTTGTTGCTCACCTGGAAAAGGCAGCCCCAAGCACAAATGCAGCATACTCCTTCACCAGAGGCTCTGTGCTATTCAGCCCATTGATCACCACTTGAAGGCCACCGAAGGAAAGCAGATCCTGTGCATTATCCATCTGCAACAAAGGCATTGCTTAGTACAGTATCATTATCAAGGAAAGAAGAGCTTTTCCTATAGCCTTTCTTTTAATGACTATTTAAAAGACAAAACTAAAAAGTCAAGTAACAAGCAATGGTTGTCTAACAAGCAATGAGTTTATAAAAACAAACTAATTTTTTTATAATCTTAAATTTGAGAATTATTAATTAAACTAACAAGATTTATGAGCACCTGTATGGAAACTGGTGGAAATGGCACTTATTCATTGCTTAGGCCAAACATGCCCTGGAAAATTCTAATATTGTAACAAGTCATAAAGCTTACTCCTAACATACAAGTTATTAACACAAAGATCCAACATTAGCAACACTACTAAATGGTGCCATGTTTCCTGTTGATGTCTAACGCCAAAGGGGGGCAGTGGAGGCAACATTTTTTTTAAAGTTTATTTTAATTAGAAGTCAGGGACTATAAAAGGAGCTCCATTGCAGAGGGAGGGAAATTTGGCAGAGTAATAATAAGAAGTAACAATAGTATCCTTCTTTTCCCTCTTTCTTATTTCATACAGTCCAAGGTTGACTGAATCTGGACGATCATGATAAAATCTGCATAAAAGCCTCACTCTCAAAGACTTTGGTCTAGACCTGCATTACTGCCTAGTGGCTATTTATTGGACAGTGCATAACATTTCCATCCTATCTAATAAAAGAGTAATATGCAAATTTACCATCACTCCACTACGCCCACAAGCCATGCCCACCAGCCAATCATGAGTGAGTATGCAAATCAACCCAATAAAGATGGCTACAGCCATAGAGAGAGCAGAAGGCTTGGGCTTCCTGGGCAATGGAGGAAGCTTTCAGCCTGCCAGGGAGGGCCCAGGCCTCCCCTCAAGGCTACAAAGTTTCAAATATAAAAGATAAGTAAATCCCAACAAAAATGGCTGTGGCCACAGAGCAAGCAGGAGGCTTGGCTCTGCACAAGGCTACAAAAGATAAATAAATCCCAGATGCCAGGCCCTCCACTTGGCTCGCCAGGGGGCATGGTCAGCCTGCAAACCACCACAGGCCTCTCACCCAGACTGCCCACACCCCAAGGGAACCCCCACCCTGATTTGGGGCACACTTCAGGGCAAACCAGCCAGCCCCCACGAGTGCACCAGGCCTCAATCCTATCTAATCCTATCTAATAAAAGAGAGATATGCAAATTGACCATACCTCTGCTACACCCACCAGTCATGCCCACCAACCAATCAAAGTATGCAAATTAACCCAACCAAGATGGCTACAGCCAAAGAAAGAGCAGGAGAGAGGTTTGGGTTGCCCCTGGCAATGGAGGAAGCCAAGCTTTCTGCAAACCTTGGTAGACTCAGGCCTCCATTTAAGGCAACAAAGTTTCAATGGCTGTATGAGCAGAAGGCTTGGCTTTGCTTCAGGCTACAAAGTCTCAATTGTAGAAGATAAATAAATCCCAGATATAGGGCTTCTGCTTGGGTCGTTAGGGGGTGGTTTGCTGGCAAATCACCACAGGCCCCTCGCCCACACCACCCCACACCCCAAGGGAACATCCATCCTGATCCAGGACACCTTTCAGGGCAAACCAGCTGCCCCCACCCATGTACCAGGCCTCTATTCTATCTAATAAGAGAGTAATATGCAGATTAACCATCACTCCAATATACAAGATGTCTTTTGACCCCATGTGGTCAAAAGATCCTGCTCCCATGTGGACACAAGATGGTCACCCAAGATGGCCATCAGGGGAGGGCAGTTGGCAGGGACCAGGCTTGCAAGAGAGGACAGTTGTGGGTGATCAGGCCAGCAGGGTAGGGCAGTTGGGAGGGACCAGGCCTGCAAGGGAGGGCAGTTGGAGGTGATCAAACCTGCAGGGGAGGGCAGTTAGGGGCAAACAGGCTGGCAGGGGAGCAGTTAGGCATCAATCAGGCTGGCAGGGGAGTGGTTAGGGGGTAATCAGGCTGGCAAGCAGAAGCAGTTAGGGGCAATCAGGAAGGCAGGCAGGTGAGCAGTTGGGAGCCAGCAGTCCTGGATTGTGAGAGGGATGTCCAACTGTCCGTTTAGGCCCGATCCTACCTACAGGCAGTCAGACATCCCTCAAGGGGTCCCAGATTGGAGAGGGAGCAGGTTAGGCTAAAGGACATCCCCCTCCCCCCGCCCCGCACAAATTTCGTGCACTAGACCTCTAGTCCTATCTAATAAAAGAATAATATACAAATTGACCATCACCCCAACACACAAGATGGCTGCCCCATGTGGACACAAGATGATTGCCACAAGATGGCCAGCAGGGGAGGGCAGCTGGGAGGGACCAGGCCTGCAAGGAAGGTAAGTATGGGGTGATCAAGCCTGCAGGGGAGGGCAGTTAGGGGTGACCAGGCCTGCAAGGGAAGGCAGTTAGGGATAAACAAGCTGGCAGGGAGCAGTTAGGCATCAACCAGGCTGGCAGTGGAGTGATTAGAGGGTGATCAGGCTGGCAGGCAGAAGCAGTTAGGATCAATCAGGAACACATGCAGGTGAGCAATTGGGAGCCAGCAGTCCTGCATTGTGAGAGGGATGTCCTACTGCCCGTTTCAGCCCAATCCAGGTGGAACTTCTCCAAGGATGGCTTCAGAATGAAGTGAGACAGGTGGAAAAGAAGTCAGGGTAGAAGAAGGGAGTGCTAAAGATGGGGTAGAAGAGAACCAGGTGGATCAGGCCAAAACAGGCAGTCAGACATCCCTAGAGGGGTCCCAGATTGGAGAGGGTGCAGGCTGGGCTAAGGGACACTCCCCATCCTCCAATGAATTTCATGCACCAGGCCTCTAGTTATTACATAAAGTTCTATCATTCAGGGCTAAGCTATCATTTAAGTTCCAAAGCCTCAAGTCCAGACAATCTACCTTTTATTCTATGAAAGAGGGGATATCTCCTTTCCCAAGCTTCATTAGAATCCTAGAACAAGCCCTAGCTGGATTTAGCTCAGTGGATAAAGCATCAGCCTGAGGATTGAAAGGTCCTGGGTTCGATTCCAGTCAAGGATGCATACCCAGGTTGTGGGCTCAATTGCCAGTAGGGGCCATGCAGGAGACAGCCAATCAATGATTCTCTCTCATCACTGATGTTTGTACCTCTCTCCCTCTCCCTTCCTCTCTGAAATAAATACAAATAAAAAATCCTGGAATAAGAAGAGCTTCTTCAGAAAGGTGACTGGATGCCAGTTTCCTCATGAAGTAGCTTCAAGAATCCCTTGAAAATATCTTTGTTGCTACAAAAGCTGCCTCTTGCCCACATGCTGATCCTACTTTATAATTCATCAGGAAAACCCAGGAAGATAGAGCCCAACAACAATGTGACTGTTACCCACCCTTTTCCTCCAGATGACTGATGTCATTCCAAACTGAGAAATCAAGTTTAAAGAACTGTATTTTGCTTGCTTCAGGATGGGCCTAGCCTGTTTTAACCACTTAGAAGATCATTCTTATACAGTCATATAAACTCCTCAAGAACAGAGGTTTTTATTTATTTATTTATTTTAAATATATTTTATTGATTTTTTTTTACAGAGAGGAAGGGAGAGGGACAGAGAGCTAGAAACATGGATGAGAGAGAGACATCAATCAGCTGCCTCCTGCACACCCCACACTGGAGATGTGCCCACAACCAAGGTACATGCCCTTGACCGGAATCGAACCCCGGACCTTTCAGTCCACAACCCGATACTCTCTATCCACTGAGCCAAACCGGTTTCGGCAGAGCAGAAGTTTTTATCTGCCCACTATTGTAGGTCTAGTGACTAGAATAGCACTAAGCATATAGTTAGGTGCTCAATAAATTAACATTAAGCCAGTGAATGCATTTGGTCAGAGAAATATGTTAGTGCAATAAACTCCACTGTAAGTTAAAGAAAAAGCAATCTGGGGTATCTGTGCCAACAAAATGGATGGATCCCTAGTATCATAGACCGGAAGAAATAGCCTAACTAGGGACATGAAGTAAGTATGGAGTTGGCTCTGCCATAAAGACCCAGAACAGGGCTGGGATTTTTCTGCCCTAATCTGTCCTTATAAAGAGGAATAATTATTGGGCTATAGCAGAGCTAACTAGGGAGACTCCGAACTGGATGCTTTACTAACGTACACATAAATAATACTTACTGAGCCTTCCTCACTTACTCTGTTTTTTAAATCCAAGAATTCATCACCTCTCCTCTGATCCTCCTTCCTCCAGGTCTTTTGCATACAAAATCATTGCTCAGAGTCCTGTCATTCTGTGCCTAGGATGGCTACATATCAAAGCTTGCATGAGCTCCTACAAAAACAGCTGCCACTCTGAAAGCCTCAAAACAACAGAGCCCAGAGTCACAAAGATTCTGTACTAGATTATGACTACAAAGATATTTCGGGGTATTATAAATATTGACATTTATATAAGCACTTCAGTTTTCTCAAGATGTTTTCTCATTTGTTATTTCACTAGAGATGAGAAAGAAAGGAGTCATTCTGCCCATTGCACGCCCAGAAGATCAAGCTCCAAAATCTGGGTCTGGGGGCAGAACTTCTCTAAGAATGCCTTCAGAATGAGGTGAGACAGGTGGAAAGAAGTCAAGCTAGAAGAAGGAAGTGCTAAAGACGGGGATAGAAGAGAACTATGTCAAGACTCAAGAGGAAAAGAGAGAACCACAACACTGATAAGACAATGAGAGAAAAGGAAACTGAGAAAGGAAGAAATGATGGTGAATTACTGAGGAGTCGTGATGTGAGAGAAGGCAAACACACTGCCCCAGAGTGGAAGGGCAGATAGAAGCTGCTTCTCATAAACAACTCACAAACTGTTTTCCACACCCATGGTTTTGATTTTCACAAATCCTGTTTAATAATTCAAACACAGCTATGAGGAATAATTGGGCAGATTCATTTTGGGTCCTTGAAGCCCATGGCTCCCAAAACCACCAATCAATGACTCTAGAATAGGAGTAGACTGGTGAAGTTCCTGGCAAACTAGTGCTTCATCACCCCAAGTCCCCACTGCAAATGGAACTTGAGGCTAAGCTGTGTTTTCTTTAATCACAACTTAACACTGCTGCATGGAAACCTGACATACCATCCCAAACCAAGGACTTTGTATTTCCAATGAAAAGGCTAATGACCCAAAACGTTTATGACTCTTTTGTGAGCAGGGCAAGTATGGCATCTAACAGGGGACTGGTTGATTACCAGGCTAACCTCAGGCTGAGGTGGACAATGTCTGTTTAACTAGTGCCCTATGAAAGCAAAAAAAGGTATCACCTGGCTTTTGGGAAAAAAAGAAAAATGTCAAGGCCCTCTTGTGTACTCACTCCCCTCTGCTATGATAAGCTTTCTAGTTATTTTGGCTTTTTATGCTTCAACTAAAGGAAAAGCTTACAGAAACCTGGTAACTGAAGATCTATCCACTATGTTAAGATGAGAAAAAATAAAAGCTGTCAACATCAAAGCAGGACTGACTCAGCCAATAACCCCTAAGAACCTTAGTCCTTTATCTATAATAGAAATTCTATTAGAATGTTTGTGGGTTTTTTTAACCCTGGAGAGAAAGACCGGAAAAAAGAAGAGAGAACCCCAGGTCCATTTTTTTTTCTCTAAAGAGCTCACAGACTTGCTATTTGATTGAGAAAGAGTTATGAGCAGAGAAAGAAGATGAAGTGGCCATCCCATAATTCCTGCAGATACAGTATACACTTATCCTCTCACCACAAAGGCTGATAAATCCTAAAGAGAGAATGATTTTAGCCTAGTTTATAATAGAGAGAATGCTGTAGTGTGTGGCAAGATGGTGAAGATCTATATCTTGGTGGGGATCTCAAAAAGTCTTTGATTATGATTATACAGCTTTCCGAGGGAAACATTCCCCATAGTCTGGATTACTGAAACAGCATCCTATTTGATTTCCCTGCTTCTACTCATGACCAACCCACCCCTGCCTCTTGTCCAATTCTCAATACAGCAGCCAGAGGGATCTTTTAAAAGTCAGAGCATGTCATCCTCTAATAATGTCCACATTCTTTTCCATGACCTACAAGGAGCTCCATGGTCTTCCTCCCATCATCTCTCTGAGTTTTATCTACCTCCCTCCCTCTTCTCTCAGATCCAGCCATACTGACTTCCTTGTGGTTCCTCAAATACATTAGACATGCTCCCACTTTAGGGATAAGGGTATTTCCTGTTTCTCTTGCCCAAGAGGCTCCCTCCCTCCCTGCTCTTTTTATTTTTCCATAGTATTTATCACCTTTAAACATATTGTATATAATTTACTTATTAATTATGTTTATTGTCCATTTCTGCTAGAAAGTAAGAGATAAATTCTAAGTGCCTAGAATAGGGTTTGGGACTTAACTGGCACCCAATAAATTAATTTAATGAATAAAAGGCTTCTTTTGGTTCCTTTCCCTTAGACTCACTACCTTTTAGGCTTTCTTCAAATAGTACCAGTATCCTGTTAGAGGCAGAGTGGTCAAAAGGTTAAGTGCAGAGAGTTTGGAGTAAGTCAGGCTTTGTTGCAAATCCCAGCTCTACCACTCAGTAACTGGGTGACCTTGGGCAATCACAAGTGTGACCTCATTTGCCTCAGTTATAAAATGGGATTAATATCAGTGCAATACCTATCATAAGGCAGCTGTAGAAACCAATAAATCAATGTGTACAAACTACTTGAATATGAGCCAATTATATGATAATGCTCCATAAATTTTAACTATTATGACACAGTCATTTCCCTGCTTCAAATTCTCCAATGGTTCTTAGGATCAAGGATAAAATCATAAAGAGCATGGATTCCCAATCACAGTTCACTGACTCCCTAACCTTTCTACTTTATCTCTGCTACTCCATCCCCTGGTCATTATGCTCTAATCTTTTCCAGGTCCTCAATTTCACCAAGTTCTTCTCTAACTCAGAATCTTTGCACAACATGTTTCCTCTGCCTGGAATGGCCTAATCCAAGGGTTGGCAAACTTTTTCTAAAGGGCCTGATAATAAGTATTGTTGACTTTTCTGAGCCATATGGTTTCTTTCAAAACTACTCAACTTTGCCGCTGTAGCTTAGATACAGCCCAAAACAATAAAACAATACATAAACAAATAGGTATGGCGGTGTCCCAAAAAAACTTTATTTGTAAAAGCTGACAAGATGAATCCAAGATGGCGACATAGGTAAATACCTACACTGCTGCCTCGCACAACAATTTCAAAACTACAACTAAAAGACAGAACGGACATCATCCAGGACCACAGGAAAGTTGGCTGAGTGGAAATTCTACAACTAGAGGGAAAGAGAGGGGCTCACGGAGACCCAGAGGAGCTGCAAAAAGCTGAGGTACGGAGATGCGCGCATGGAGAGAGCAGGTGCTGGAGTACCTGGCTGGTTTTCTCTGGCAGGAGGGAAACGGAGACTCTCAAAGGCATTGAACCTCTTATCTTACAACACTAAACCCCAGATCCAGCCGAAACTCTATGGGGGAGTTTGGACTGTGAAAAGGGAGAGGTGCATGGAAATTTAGGGGAGTCGCAAAAGATCAGAGGTCTGGTAGCACGCACGGCACTATGCAGAGGACAGATTGCTGATTGTGCCACTGGCTTTTTCAAGTGGGCGGGAAATAGACCCTCCCAACTGTGCCACTTCTGACTCCACTAAGCCCCAGTTTCGGGTGAAACCCTGGGGACCTAGACTCATGTGGTCCTGGAGCACAAGGGAGCCGGAAAGGTAGCTGTCTAGAGGCAGTGTGGACGCGCACACAGCGACCGCTCCAGCGATTACCCAGTCACGTGAGACTCAGGGGTCGTGGAGGGAGGGCCAACTAGAAGGCAAGACGGTCCCTTAAGCCCTGAGAGTCTACCCATCCTAAGCTCAACTGTGGTTTTGCAAGTCTGGTATCATAAGGCTAAATCCAACACAGAAGTTCTCCCAGCATAGTGATAATGCCGAGACAAGGGAAGGGATATAGAGTTTAAAACCACGCTTTCAAGAATATGCTAGAAAAGTTGGATAAAGTTAGCGAGAGCCAAGAGGAAATGAAAAAGGACCAACTAGAGATGCAAAAGATCCAACTAGAGATGGAAAAGGTCCAACTAGAGATGAAAAAGGACTAACTAGAAATTAAACATACACTGACTGAAATAAAAAATATTATACCGAGTCCTAACAGCAGACTAGAGAAAAGCAAGAATCAAGTAAAAAATCTGAAATATAAAGAAGCAGAAAACATTAAACTGGAAAAGCAAGAAGAGAAAAGAATCCAAAAATGTGAAGATAATATAAGGAGACAGCTTCAAGCATACCAACATCAGAATTGTGGGGGTGCCAGAAGAAGAGAGAGAGCAAGATACTGAAAACCTATTTAAAGAAATAATGACTGAAAACTTCCCACATCTGGTAAAAGAAATAGACTTACAAGTCCAGAAAGCACACAGAACACCATATAAAAGGAATCCAAAGAGGACTACACCAGGACACATCATAATTAAAATACCAAGAGCAAAAGACAAAGAGAGAATATTAAAAGCAGCAGGAGAAAAACAGTTCATTACCTACAAGGGAACATCCATAGGACTGTCAGCTGATTTCTTAACAGAAATGATGCAGGCTAGATGGGAGTGGCAAGAAATATTCAACGTGATGAATAGCAAGAACCTACAACCAAGAATACTCTATCCAGCAAAGCTATCATTCAGAATTGAAGGGCAGATAAAGAGCTTCACAGATAAGAAAAAGCTAAAGGAGTTCATCAACTCCAAACCAGTATTATATGAAATGCTGAATGGTACTCTTTTAGAAGAGGAAGAAGAAAAAGGTAAAAGATAAAAAAAAAATATGAACAACAAATATATATCTATCAACAAGTGAATCTAAAAATTAAGTGAATTAAAAATTTGATCAATAGAATAAACTGGTGAATATAATAGAATCAGGAGCACAGAAAGGGAGTAGACTGATAAATCTCAGGGGGAAAGGGGTGAGGGGTGTACAGGGAGAAACTGGACAAAAATCATACACCTATGGATGAGGTAAATGGGAGGGAGGTAAGGGCAGATGGAAGGGTGGGAGCTGGGTAGAGGAGTGCTATGGAAGGGAAAAAAGAAACAAATGTAATAATCTGAATAATAACGACTTAATTAAAAAAAAAAAACTGGCAGTGGGGCAGATTTGGGCCATAGTTTGCTATCCACTGCTTTAATCTCCTCTCTTTGTCTAGCCAACTCCTATTCATCCTTTATTACTCAGCTTCAATGTCACATACTCTGGGAAGCCTTCCCAATGCCCCTAACTAGGCTAAATTCCCCTGTCATATACACCTACATTACCCTCTGAAGCCCTCAACACAATTTTAAATTCTCTCATCATTAAGTTGTTAATTAGATCATTGTTGATTATTTAGTTAATTGCTAGAGGCCTGGTACATGAATTCGTCTGCAGGTGGGATCCCTCGACCTGGCCAGCAATGGGAGCCAATCGGGGCATCTCGGCCAGTCCCTATCAGGGCCGGCCGGCTGGGGGATGGGACTATGGGAGGTTGGTCAGCTGCAGGAGGTTGGCTGTGGGAGTGCATTGATTACCAGAGGGCAGCTCTTACATTGAGCTCCTGCGCCTTGGTGGTCAGTTCATGCCATAGGGACTGGTCGACTGGTCATTCGGTAAGCCGGTCATAACGGTCACTAATGCTTTTATATATAGAGATCCCATCTTACAAAATTGTAATCTACATGGAATAGGGACCACATCCATTTTACTTCTGCTGTATCCTCAGTGTTGAAAAATAAAGGAGGTAATCCTCCAAATAAGAAAGAGGTTGGCTCTGGCCTCTAAGAATGCATCTTGCCCTGGCCAGGTGGCTCATTGCTTGGGGGCATTGTCCTGTGTACCAAGTGTGAGTTCTGGTCAGGGCACATGATTTACGGGTTCTATCCCCAGTCAGGACAGATATGAAAGAAAACCAATCAATATTTCTTTCTGACACTGATGTTTCCTTCATTTCCTCTCTCCCTTTCTCTCTAAAATCAATAAAAACATATCTTTGGGTGATGATTAAAAAAGAAAAAATGAATGTATCTTAATAAAATAGATATTGGCCTAGATTAAAAATACTGTACATGCTGGGAGAGAAGCATAGATGCTGATGTATTTTCCAAGAGCTAAGGACAGAGGGGTGGAGGGTGGGGGGGAAAGCTGTCAGTTAAAAAATCAGACTTATGGACAATGAAATACAATACCTGATGGACATAATATTCAAGATCAAAGAGTGCAGCAATCTTTTCTTCCAGGCTGGAGCTGGAACTATTGAATTTGTTGATTAGCCGTACCATGATCTGCATGTCAGTCTCAATGACAACATTCAGCTCCGCAAAGTCCCTTTTTAGCTCCTCAATGGGACGGAAGAGACGTTTAACCTCAGCTTGCCTTGCCTAGGAAGCAAAGAGATAATTAATTAAATCAATTCGAGATATCTTTCCAAGACTCCTGTGGTCTACCATGGATGCTCCTCCTTAAAGAACTGCTTCTCCAACACTCAAAATTTTTTTCATGTGTACTATGAACGAAATATCTTCTAAGATGCTTTCAGAGTCTACTCATAGAGCCCTCTGCCCCAGAAAACATGCCCACGGTTTTCCAAGGTTCTCTTATCCCAATCTGACTTCCAATGTTCAGGAAGATTGAAAATTCTTGTTGTAATCACTGAAGTTAAGGAAAGCAATGCAAGCTCACTTTCAATCCATAACATCATAGGAAAAGGCTGAGGTCAAGATGGAGTAATCTACACCTTGGTTCTCTATATTCTACAATCATAAATATCTTGGCTTTGTCCTGTCCAACCCAGCAACATTATAGGGAAACCCAGATGTAGAAAACTATATAGGTAAAGAGATGTCAGAGTGGGAGCAATTTGCTGATGAAAGTTAAATCACTGTCATTACTGTCACTCTAACTACAGGTGTACAATTTGTTCAACTGTTTGAAGTGGCTAAATTACTGTATGTACTATACTCAAATCTCAAACAGTTCTCTCTATCCCTTCTTACCCAACACTCATACAAAGGTTTTAAAAATGAAATGATGTTGGAAGTGAATAAAAGATTTTAATTAGATATTTTATACCTGTGACACTCCTTGTTTTCTTCCCATTTTAGAGGATAGTGCTTATAACGAGTCTGAAATGTCACAGTGGTTTGTGTCTCTATCTTTTGAGAAAAATTAAAAGGCACGAATATTTATAAAAAGCAAGATGATGAGCAGCTGTCAGTTCCAAATTGCTCATCTATTTATTACCTTTGGGTTTTTCTCCAGTTATAAACACTCCATAGAAACACCAACCAAAGGAATGAATCAGCCTTTCTTTTAAAAGACCAAGCTCCTAGCAGAGTAATCACATCTATAGGATGCCATATTCTGCTTACAGCAGGGAGATGCTCTTCCTATACCCTACCAGAGAACTCTGCCAGGCAAAGAACTGTAGGATGACAAGCAAGTGAGCAGAATAAGAAACTAGTGAACTCTGCCTCACAAAAATGATGTGTAATTGGACCTCAGAAAGACTTTTTGGGGAGGCGGGGGGGAGAAGGAAAGCTGTTGATTTTGCAATAATTAAATATTCACAGTAAATTACAAAAATAGTACAGACAGTGCCATGTATCCTTCTTTCAGCTTTCTCCAATGAAAACATCATACACTGCAATAGCACAGCATCCAAACCAAAAAAATGACTTAGGTACTGTTAATAAGACTACAAGTCTTACTCAGATTTCACCATCTTTTATATGTACACATTTGCATGTGTGTGTCTGTATAATTCTAAACAATTTTGTTCAATATATAGATTCATGTAACCACTAGAACAATGAAGCTAAAGAACTGTCCATCTCTACTCCCATTGTGTCCGTTTATTTTTATTTTTAATTCTCACCAGATGATATTTTTCCATTGATTTTTAGAGTAAATGGAAGGGAGAGGGAAATAGAAACATTGATGTGAGAAAGACACATCAATTAGTTACCTCTTGCACACTCCTGACAGAGACTAGGAATTGAGCCTGCAACACAAGCTTGTAACCGAAGTACATGCTCTGACCAGAATCAAACCCTGGACCCTTCAGTCTGTGGACAAGGCTCTATCCACTGAGCCAAAACCACCAGGGCTCTTGTGCTCCTTTATAGATGTACCTCATCCTCCCATCCACTCCCTTTTGTCATTATACCCTGGCAACCACTGATTTGCTCTCCATCTCTATTAATTCAGGAATTTGAAGAATGTTGTATATATGGAATCATAAAGCCTATAACCTTTTGAGATTGGTGGGGTTTTTTTAAGTAAACATAATAAATTTGAGATATATCCACATTACTGCATATATCAATGGTTCATTTCTTTTTAATGTTGAGTAGTATTCCACTGTATAGATATTTGTTTTTAAGCATTCAACTACTGAAGAAAATTTGAGTTATTCAAGGGTTTTGGCTATTATATTATTCAGTTTCATGAATCCATGGGTTTATGCATTTCATCATCTCTGGGAATGTTTTCATCTTCATTTCTTTGATTATATTTTTAGTCCCATATTCTTCTTTCTTTCCTTCTGAAACTCCAGTGACATAAATGTTAGATCTTTTGTTACACAGGCATACCAAGGAGATACAGTGGTACTTCGAGATACGAATGCCCTAACATATGAGATTTTTGAGATACAAGCCGTTGAGCGAGCTATTTTTGCTTTGAAATACTAGCAACATTTGAGATAGGAGTAATCACGCGGATAGGGCCGGCTGCACATGACCCACCAGTTTACCTCGACTCCAGCCTCTCACAGTTTCCCATGCCTCAAGGAACGAATTAAACTTGTATCTCGAGGTACCACTGTATTGGAGATTCAGTTTCAGATCATACAATAAAGCAAATATCACAATAAAGTGAGTCACACAAATTTTTTGGCCTCCCAATGCATATAAAAGTTATGTTTATATCATACTGTAGCCTATTAAGTGTGCAATAGCATTATAACTAAAAAAAAACAAACTATGATGTACATATCTTAATGTAAAAAAAATATTTTACTGCTAAAAATGCTAAACATCATCTGAGCCTTCACTAGTTATAATCTTTTTACTGGTGGAGGGAAAACACAATATCTTCCAAATTCAATAAAAAGAGGTATGCCTGTACTCCTATAGTTTTCTAAAATCTCTGTTCATTTTTCCAATCTATTTTTTTCTTTTTTTAGGTTAAGAAATTTTTATCTGTCTTCAGGTTCATTGATGTTTTTCTCTCTCATTTCTATTTTGTATTAAGCCTACCCATTCATTTTTTAAAAACTGCTGTATTTTTCAATTTTAAAATTCCATTTAATTCTTTTTTATATCTTCTAGTTCTTTGCTGAGATTGTCATTGTTTCAAGAGTGTTCATAACGGTTTTTTTAATGATAGCTGCTTTAAAATCCTTATTAAGTAATTCCAACTTCTGAGTCATCTCACTACTGGTAACTCCTAAAATATGTTTTGATTTTCTTGATTATTGGTATGATAAGTGATTTTTTATTGTATCCTGGACACACTGGTCTTAAGACTCTGAATCTTCCTTTTCAGTAGGCAGTCACATTGTTTAGGTTTAATATGCTGGTCCTGGCCTTCTTGTATAGCTGTGACTACAAAACAATTACGTTTTCAGAGCCTTTGCAGTGTTATTTTGGTCTACTTCTTTTGTGTGCTAACCAGAAGCTAATCTAAACACCTGGGCAATATTCCAAACTACAGTTCAGTTCTTAAATCTTTTGCTGTGTTAACTCTGGTCAGTTTCTCATCTGAATCACTAAAAAGCATGCCCAGGACTTCATTTGCAAAATCCCTTTCTCTAGGTCCCTTCTCCCCACAATCCTACCACACTCTCTAGTTTGCAACAAAAAATCATCTGCCACCACTGGACACTGGGAGTAGAATAGAATTCCTTCCTTAACCTCTACTGACAGCAGCACCCTATGGGCAACTGAAGCATTGCCTCATTGCTGCTGGTATAGGAGTGGAAAGTTGACATTGCCTCAGAGTGGGAGCACAAATGTACTGCATCATATTGCCTCACTGTCACCAGGTAAAGGGTGAAAGTATAGACTCTCCATTTATCTCCACCCTCCACTGGCATTATCTCAGCTAAGAGACGTGAAAAACTTCCTTGGTGATGCCAGGCAGGGGACAACTTTCAGGTTCTCTTGTTGGCCTCTGCTGATCCCACCCTTACAGCAGATCACACTACCCCATGTGGAGGATGAAAAACATTGGTCTCTACTAGTAGCACACCACTAGTGAAGAAAGCAAAGAACAGTCTCCTAACACTGGGCTCAGGGTAGAAAATTCTGTCTCAACTCTCACTGACACCACCTTGGTGGTGGTAACAGATTCCAGCCTCACACCATCTCACTGCCACAGGAGGAGTACAAGTTCAGGTTCCCCATTCAACTTTTGCTGACACCACTCTGGTGGAGAAATGAGAGTGCAATTTGTTACCACCACATGGGAGATTGAAATCCAAGTTCCCCATTCAACTTCCACTGGCACTAAGGGTTAAGATGGGAAGATTTCCATGTTCTTTGGCTAAAGTGGGACAAGTATTGTCCAAAAGTTTTTTGTCCTATTAGGCTGCCCTTTGCTTGGTTCTTTCTCTTGAAAGAACAGGCTTTTATTAGGGCTATTTTCTATTTGTACCTGTTGGCATTTCCAAGATGTAGGCTTCTCTAGTGCCCACTCTGGGGTACATAAAGGGCAACAAGAAAGCCCAAGAAACTTGCTGCCAGGTCATTCATCAAGTTCCTACATTAGTGCACACCATAAAGTGTTCTTATATTTACTTTTAGTAGTATGTCCAGGATTTTTAGTTGTCCTTTAGTAGGGAGAATAAAGACAATGAGTCTTCTTCATCTTGCCCAGAATCAAAAGTTTAAGATGGCCATATTTTAAAATGCAACTATTTATAGTATAGAGGTGAATAACATCTGACATGATAAAACAAAGCATCAAGCAACCTGTATGGTAATAGAGGAATAAAGGGATCAGTTTCAACAATAACAGCCCAAATCTGTTGGGCAAAACAGGGCTTTTTCAAGAAGCAAGTGACTCTGAGAAGGACTGATTCACTTAAATCTACTAAAGTACCAATGAACACAACAGAATTGATACCCTTCCCTCCAGAAAAAAATAAAGCTCAAAAACCATTCTTTCAATTGACAGGATATGGCACAATATCTGACAGTACGGCTTTTAAAAATAGCAAAAGCACAATCCTGTATTTGCAAGCCACCACACAACCTGGGTTTAAATGTTTTTATTGAATTTATTGGGGTAACATTGGTCAATATAATTACATAAGCTTCAAGGATATAATACGTTATCTATATACTAGGGGCCTAGTGCATAAATTCATGCACCTTTGAAAGGAACCGTGAGCCACAAGGCTATGTTAGGCACAAGGGTGAGTCTCGGCTCATCCTCTGTGCCTTGCCTGAGTCCAGTCTGCTGGCAGCCCCACTCCCACACGCTCCCAAGCTTGGACAGCACTGGCCCTACTTGCATCTACTGACAGTGTGGAGCAATTGGGGCTTGTGCCAGCAGCAGTTGCAACTGGGCCTGGTGCCTTCAGTGGGTGCTAGCAGCAGCTGCTGCCCCAATCACCCCTCAAGAGCAGGGGGAGGTGAAAAAGCCATCAGGGCCCTAACCAGTTTGGCCCAGAGGATAGAGCATTGGCCTGTGAATTGAAGGGTCCCAGATTCGATTCCAGTCAGGGGCACATCTCCAGTAGGGGGTATGTAGGAGGCAGCTGATTGATGTTTCTCTCTCATCGATGTTTCTCTCTCCCTTCCTCTCTGTAAAAAATCAATAAAAAATATTAAATAAAAAAAGAAAAAGAAAAAGTCATCAGGGGTGATCAGTGCTGGTAGCTGCTGCTTGCACCCATTGATGGCACCGAGCAATCAGGACTGGAAGTGGATGCAAGTGGCAGCTCTGGCACTGGCTATGGGAACGAGTGGAGCCAGCACTGACAGTGGGTGCGAGTGGTGGCTCTAACACTGGCAGTGGGTGCAAGCGGGGCCAGCACCAGCAGCAGGTGTGAGAGTTGGCTGCCAGGCACATCACCCTTCAGGAGCAGGGGGAGGTGAAGAAACCCTTAGGGGCAACTAGGGCCAGCAGCCACCGCTTGCACTCACTGACGACGTCAAGTGATCAAGGATGGCGCTAGGCACTAGCAGCAAGTGTGAGCAGTGGCTCCGGTGCCGGCAGTGGGTGCGAGTGAGGCCAGCACTGTCAGCAGGTACAAGCACCCAGAAGGACTGTGGCACACGGGAGCAAAGAATTTTCAGTAACCACCAGAGGCTTTCCCCTATGACAGCGACCAGCACCCCACCTTGGTCTGGTGCCCCAGCTCACCTGCTCTACCACCCTACCACAGCCAATGCGCACCATGTTCTGCACTCTGCCACCTGCTGCTGACACCCTCACTCAACCACATTCTGCGTGTGCCTCCCTGGTAGTCAGTGCACACTGTTGTGACCGGATGTTGAGTTGTTCAGTTGTTCTGTCTATTTGCAAATTAGGATTTTATATATATAGACGAGAGGTCCGGTGCACAAAATTTGTGCATGGGGGGTAATCTCGGCCCAGCATGCACCCTCTCCAATCCTGGACTCCTGAGATGAGGCCTAAACTGGCAGTCGGACATCCCCCTTACAATCTGGGACTGCTGGCTCCTAACTGCTCACCTGCCTGATTGCCTCTAACCACCTTTGCCTGCTGGCCAATCGTCCCTTACTGTCCCCCCCCACCTTTGCAGGCCTGGTCATCCCCATTGCCCCCCCTGCTGGCCTGGTTACCCCAAAGTTACCACCACCACCACCAGCCTAGTCGTCCCTGACGGTCCCTCCTGTGGGCCTGTTCGCCCCCAATTTCCCCCTCCTACTGGCCTGGTCACCCCACACAGCCTACTGTTCAGTCATTTGGTTGTCCTCACTAACCCCCCTGCCAGCCTGGTCATCCCAAGCAGCCTACTATTCAGTCATTTGGTCATCCCTCACTAACCCCCTGCAGGCCTGGTGGTCTCACACAGCCTACTGATTGATTGTCCATCCATTTTTTGTTTTGTTTTTCGGTTATAATGGCCCCTGGCTTTTTATATATTAGGACTGTATTGTGTGTTCACCAACCTAAGACAGATAAATACTAATAAACAAAAAGTATGACTGGCCAAAACCGGTTTGGCTCAATGGATAGAGCATCGGCCTGCAGAGTGAAGAGTCCTGGGTTCAATTCCAGTCAAGGTCATGTATCTTGAATGCGGGCACATCCCCGGTGGGGCGCGTGCAGGAAGCAGCTGATCGATGTCTCTCTCTTATCGATGTTTCTGGCTCTCTATCCCTCTCCCTTCCTCTCTGTAAAAAAATTAATAAAATATGTGTGTTTTTTAAAAAAGTATGATTGTATCTGCAGTCAGAAGTTTAGGGTATGTAAGAAACTCTCCAATAAAGTCCATTTATTATTTGCCACTCCCAGTGTACTGGCAGTGAGCAGAATTGGTCTAAATAGGCTTCAATTGAAAGGAGAAACACCCCAGGACTCAGCACCTCAATGAAGGAGTTAACAACCTGAGCTCCACAGAAATAAAGAAAGTGTGTGGTGGCAGCCCTATTTCAGAAGTAGCAATTGACTCAAAACAAAAATACAGAATTAGGATTATGCATTTGGGTACTGGTATTGGGTTCTCTCCTTACAAAAAGAGAGGGTTATTTTATTACAAACAAACAAACACCTGAAAATGTAATTTCTTACTTTCACATTTAAAAATATTTTCATAATATTCATATTTTTCTATACTAACTTATTTATGGAGGAAGAATGTCATTAAAAAGAACAAAGAGAAGAGACAGAGGTAGAATGGATCTTCCATCAATACAGAACACATGAACAAAGGCTGGCTTTTATGTTCCCATCAGCCCCACATGGATAATAAAAGTCAGAATAATCCCAAACCCTGATCACAGGACACTAATCTAACTAATCTTTCTGTTCCATGTACCTAGGCATGCACTTCTCTCCTCTGTTGACCTTATTTTCCCCAGGGAGAGGATTTGCTTTTTCTCACCCCTTCAGTTAATATGCCTGTGGTAAGATGACTTTTTATGCATCCTCTTTATTCACCCATTGCTGCTGCTGCTTTGTCAAATATACACTCTCTGTCCTGGGAGATGTTACTGGTAAGATAAATAAAGACATGGAGACAAGGCCTGCATAACAACACATCCTAATTAAGTCCTCCCCCACATTAAAAAAAAAGGGGGGGGGCTCATTTGTCTCAAATACTTAGCTCTAAAGGATATGAGAGACCTAAGGCTTTCTCCATTAATATACAAGCTGTCAAGAACCCTAAAATACTGCCAGGATTCTGAGGTGAGAGCAAGCAAAGCAAATAGGGAGACAGAGCAAAAGAGAAAAAGAGGGAGGAAAAACTTAAAGAGGTCTCCAAGGCAATCATCTAAGAAGATTCTTTCAAAGACAGGTCTCGACTAGAAATGTAAAAAATAATTTGTGACATTTTTCAGTTGTTACATGAGCCCATGAGATCCATCGAGAGTAAAATTTCTTTATGATATAGATATTAAGGGCCTAGCCAAGGAGCTGGAATTCTGCTTCTTGTTCCTTCTCATTCCTTAGCTTGTGAAGTTTAGAAATGAGACCTGGTGGACACTTCAGCCATCCTCTTATCCAAGCCCTGTGTTGTATAGTATTTAAGAAACCTTGAGGCCTAGGAAAGGAAATACATCTGCTACATGTTCAAAGAATAAGGACAAAGACACAGGCTTCTTCCTTCCTGGCATAACACCTCTGTCCTTTAAACTTGTAGTAATCCAAGTGCAAGTGATACATGAATTTTAATTTCTACTCTTTTCATTCACGTCTGTGATAATGGAGAGTATGGCTATCTCTGCTTTGTACCTCAATTTCCCCAAAACATGTAATTGGAAGTTGGATCCTAACCTAACTGATGACAGAAATGCCTCCAGCATTTTTTCGATAGTCTATAAAGGGTTATATTAGCATTAATTTGTTTAAATTATTTTATAATATTATTGTTATTATTTTCCCACGTATTACTGAAAAAGCAAAAAAGTGATTACCTTCAAGGCCATCCTGCAGACTTATACTAACTCCCTGGAGAATGTCACATACCTTGTCTTCCTTTGAACTCTCCATCTCTGCCCCTTCCTTGAATTTTTCCAGTGCACTCTTGAGGTCCTGGGATGTATAGGTGTTAGTGTTGATGTCCAACCTGTCCAAAGAGAAGATGGGAGTTAGGAGGGAGGTGCCATCTTTCCCGAGAAAGAACCCTGTCCCCTCCTGTGGGTGGCTGGTACTTCAAGGCAAGCTAAGCCAGACCAGCTCTAACCCAGAGTACCCTACCTTACCTTTACTTTCAATCAACCAGAAGTCCAACAGGGTAATCTTACCTTGAAGCTAAAGGAGGAAAGACACAGCTGAAGATGGGGTCATTTCATGAAAGGGGAAAATGGCATGGAACAGGAAAAAGGCCCACCATGGACAGAAAACTCTCAGCCAGCTACTCAGGCAAAAACAAGTCTGGAATGTTTCTGTAATGCTGTTCTCTCAGCACATGCCAGGGCAGAACCTCCTAAAGGGTACTGTATACAGAGAGAATAACATAGACTTTATTTATATTCTTTTAGGAAATAAACCAACAGAGATCTTAGTTCCTCAATCATGTGCCTGACCTGATTTGACAAGCCAGTCTATCTTCACAGTAACAGGCTGGATAAATTCATACCTTTAAGACCAACCTCTGAGCACAGAGAAGATGCAGAAGTTATGTGTCAATGTGATAAAGGAATGGATTTAAGATGCCAAAGACTAGAATCAAGGTCAGTCACCTTCTAGAACTGGACTCCAAAAAGAGGGAAGAAAGGAACCAATGTGGATGTAATCTAGGAACCTGGCAAAACCTACAGAATGATATCCTCAAAGAGAACACTGGAACTAATCAAAGCCACAACCATTCATCTTGACTGAGGAGAAGGTATTCATGGAGTTAGGAGTAGGGGCAGGTTTTAGCACCAGCAGTAATTTCAGTTCAGGGAACAGAGGTGAAAATAAAAGACAGACAGACAAAGAAAGAAAATATGGAATATGGACTGTGCTTGACAAGTCTGTCCAGCGCTGAGGATTAAGAAGGGAAAGAGCTTCATTAAGGATAACCCAGGAGGGAGAATCAAGATGACAGCATAAAGTATACACCTATATGTGCTGCCTCTCACAACCACACCAAAACTACAACTAAAAGACAAAACGACTATCCCCCAGAATCATGGGAAAGCTGGCAGAGTGGAAGTTCTACAACTAGAAGGAAAGAAAAAAGTGCATTGAGACCTGGTAGGATGTGCAGAGGCTCAGAAAGGCAGAAGTACAGAGACGCTTGCGAATCGGGCTGGCGTGCACTGTTTTTTTTAATTGGGAGGGAATTCCAAGTTCCCAAAAGCTCTGAACTCCAGTTTCCCGCGAGATTCTGGAAACGCAGACTTGTACAGAAAGAAATTGGACTGTTGGCCACTGGGTCAGAAAGAGAGGGTGGCTTTCTCGCAGAGGTATGCATAGGAATCATTGTTTACTGCACTGGGGCATGGGATGCAGGACACGGAACAGAACAAGGAAACAGAGAGATGCAGAGAAGGCTGACTGGCAGCCATCATTGTTTGCCACGCCCTAGCCTAGTGATTTCCTGAGACCCCACCCCGCCCAATTTACAAACCCACCGAGCTGTGTGCAGCGGTTTTTGCATATGAATGGCCTGCCCTCTCACAGCTTAATCTAACAAATTGCAACTGGGTCAGATAACTCCAAAACTTCCAAACTCCAAGCAAAGAGGAGAAATCTGCAGATCTCCCTGTAGCTTCTGCTGGGTGGCCTCAGACAGTAGCTGACTTGCACCTCCTTGGAGATCCAGGAACCAGTGCACCTAGAGGTCAGTGTGAAATGACACCAGATTTCAACTCCTCACATCCATAAGTGACACACTCAAAAGGCAGACTCAGTGAGCACCAAAGCCCCACTGAAGCAAGTCCTGCCCCATTGGGTGTCTACAGCACAGGTGTTCTTCCATTAGAGACACTGCTAATCCACATAGTCAATTGGCCTGAAGGTCAATTCCTCCCAGTATACCAATAGCAATCAAGGCTTAACTACAAGACTGTGTACCCAGCCCATTAAGGGGTGCACCAAGAGTGTCCACCTCAGGTGATTGGGGAGGCAAAGCTACTGGGCCATAAAGGACAACTAGCACACAAAGCCACTCCATCAACCCAGCGAAGCAGCCAAAATGCAGAAACAAAGAAACATGTCACAAATGAAAGAAATGGAGGAAAGCAAACTACTGGACATAGAGTTCAAAACCACATTTATAAGGTTACTCAAGAATCTTCTACAAACCGCAGAGAAACTTAATGAGACCTTAAAGGATCTTAATGAGAATGCCAAAAAAAATGGAAAAGGACCAGTCAGAAATTAAGCATGCACTGTCTAAAATAAAGAATAATATACAGAAATCCAACAGCAGACTAGAGAACCCCAAGAATCAAATCAAAGATTTGAAATATGAGGAAGCAAAAACACTCAACCAGAAAAACAAAAAGAAAGGAAGTGTAAGGAGCCCCTGGGACAACTTCAAACCAACATCAGAATTATGAGGGTGCCAGAAGAAAAGAGAGAGAAAAATACTGAAAATCTATTTGAAGAAATAATGACAGAAAACTTCTCCCATCTGGTAAAAGAAATGGACTTACAAGTCCAGGAAGTACAGAGAACCCCAAACAAAAGGAATCCAAAGAGGACCACACCAGGACACATCATAATTAAAATGCCAAGGGCAAAAGACAAAGAGATAATTTTAAAAGCAGCAAGAGAAAAACAGTTAGTTACCTACAAGGGAGTACTCATATGACTGTCAGCTGATTTCTCAACAGAATCTATGCAGGGCAGAATGGAGTGGCAGGAAATATTCAAAGTGATGAATAGCAAGAACCTATAACCAAGATTACTCTACCCAGCAAAGCTATCATTCAGAATTGAAGGTCAGATAAAGAGCTTCACAGACAAGAAAAAGCTAAACCAGTTCATCACCACCAAACCAGGATTATATGAAATGCTGAAAGGTATTCTTTAAGAAGGGGAAGAAGAAGAAAAAGGTAAAGATAAAAATTATGAACAACAAAGTGATAACAAATACATACCTATCAACAAGTGAATCTAAAAATCAGGTGAATAAAAAATCTGATGAACAGAATAAACTGGTGAATAGAATCAGAGGCGTAGAAAGGGAATGGACTGACAATTTTGGGGGGGGGGATGTGGGGAGTGCGGGAAGAGACTGGACAAAAATCTTACACCTATGGATGAGGACAGTGGCAGAGAGTAAGGGCCTAGGGTGGGTGATGGGGCATCAGGTAGAGGGGAACTACGGGGGGAAAAAGAGGAATATCTGTAATAAAATGAATAAAGATTTATTTTTTAAAAAAGGATAACCCAGTAGATTGATCAAAGTGGAGGAGGAAGTATTTAACTCTGTGGGATCACTAACTTCTTTGGCAATCTGATGGAAAGGGGTGGGTCTTGTTCCCCACGGGAATAAACAAAATACTATAACAATTTTGGAAATTAGCCCTGTCCTTTGGAATCTGTTCCCATTCCAGTTCTAAAGAGCCAGGAAGACACTGTGAAGTAGAATTGGAGGAGCACAGAAAGAGGTTGATCCAGAAGAAGGAAGTCACCACCAAACACAGTCAGAAACTCCTGAGCTCACAGCAATGAACATCCACACTACCTTTAAAACACTTTGGGCTCCTGTTCAGACAGGTTTTCTCTGGCTATAAATGCTGAGGAAAAAAGAGGACACGTCCAGTGTATCTTGGAGGCCATTCCAGGGCATAGCCCTTAGACACATTTCAAAGGAGAAAAGTAAAGAGTCAGGAGTGGAGACAAATCTTTCTCTTATGGTGTGTCTATCACAGACCATTTGGATGGCTCTACTTTCTAAGATGTAAACAACAGGCAAAATAGCAAGTGCTCCTAGTGATTATCTACTGTCAGATATGGAGAAATAACTTCCCATGGTATTAAAAACAACAAATAAAAGAGTCCACATTAGTCCAATTCCTAATTCAGTATTCTTAAACCAAGAAAAAAATAGACTTTTTATTTAGAAAACAAGAAGACTTGGAATGGAGGGAAGTTGACAGGGTTACAACAGTGAGATCTGATTATTTCTCAGATGGTTGTGAGAAGTTTATCATCACATGACCTAGGTCACCATAGGTATAGGTGTATGTAGAAAGATAACAATTTAGGATGACATTAGGAGGGTAAATCTCCTTATCTTATCTATCACAAATAAAGTCAAATTTTCCAATAGTAAAAATTACCCAAATATGAACAGGTTACTTTGTGGGATTGTGAGTGCCACATGACTAAAGGTGCATATGGATAGGCTGAGTGACTTTTTGGTGACGTAAATCAAGGAAAACACTCAGGTAAAAACTGGGCCTCTAAAGTCCCTTTCTGCCTCATATCTATTGTAAAATATTGTTAAAATAATGTACAATGACTGAATAAGACTAACTCTACTCAATCCATGACTGATTCTCAATACTTAACATGCATTAAAACAGTGGCAACAAACTATCTGTAATGACAGATAATATTTGGGGCTTTGTGGGTCTCATGGTGATTGTCCTAAGTACACAACTCTGCCAGTGTCACAAGAAAGCAGCCATAGAAAATACATAAATGAACGAATATGGCCATCTCCATATATAAAAGGCTAATATGCAAAGTGTCCCCTCGGGAGTTCAATCAGGAGAATGGGAGTTTGATCCCTCACTATGACATGTGCTGACTACCAGGGGGCAGCCCCGAACAAAGGAAGGCCCAGGTGGTGGCCAGCAACCTGGAAAGGAAGGCCCTGACTGGCAGTTGGAAGGCCCCAATCAGCCCTGATTACCAGCCAGGTCTAGGGACCCTACCCATGAACGATTTCTATGCACCAGACCCCTAGTGTTCTAATAAAACTTCAATGGGCACTGAAACCTGAATTTCACACAATTTTCATGAGTCATGAAATATGCTCCTTTTGTGTTCTTTTTCCAACCATTAAACAATGTTAAAAACAACTTAACTCGTGGCCATACAAAAACAGGCAGCAGTCCCAAAATGAGTTACAGGCCATAATTTGCTGGTCTCGGTGTTAGAAACGTCATGGCTGGTATTAGTATGGACCTTTCAAACTGCACAATTCTAACAATCCCCACAATCCCATGTTTTAACCTCCTTCTCCCTCATGCAGAAAATAGAAAACAGAAAACTTCAAGGCAAATAACAGAAAAATAGAGACTATGAATTGTGAGAAATCAAATAATCAAATAAACTGGTTATTTAAAAACAAGGCAACCTCTTACCATTGGAAAACTTTTATACTCTATGAAAGCTTGTTTTAATTTAATATCGACTAACAAGAGGAAAAGTTAGTCTGAATTAAAGACTTTAAAATGCAATTTTATTGTTCACTGAGGAAATGTTATTGCAAAGCAGAAGGCCTGTTTTAATGAATAGATGATTCATCTGTAATCAGCACATTAATTGTTGGGATTCAAATGGGTTCTCTTAAAGTATTGGAAAAAAAAGCTTTTTTAAATGTAAATTCTTTATTGTTTAAAGTGTTACATAAGTCTTTTTTCCCCACTAACCACTCCCCTAGCCACCGCCACCCCCCAGCACATGTCCTCAGCCCCCCTCCCCTCCTCTGTGTCCACAGGTTATGCTCATATACATGCATACAAGTCCTTTGGTTGATCTCTTACCCCCTCATCCCCTGCCTTCCATCATAGGTTGGACAGTCTGTATGATGCTTCTATAACTTTCGTTCTATTTTTGTTCATCAGTTTATGTTGTCCATTATATTCCACAAATGAAGAGCATGTGATATTTATCTTTCTCTAACTGGCTTATTTCACTTAGCATAATGCTCTTCATGTCAATCCATGCTGTTGCAAATGGTAAGAGTTCTTTATTTTTTACAGTAATGTAGTATTCCATTGTGTAGATATATCACATATTTTTAATACACTCATCTGCTGATGGACACTTAGGCTGTTTCCAAATCTTAGCTATGGTAAATTGTGTTGCTATGAACATAGGGGTGCATATACACTTTCCTATTGGTTTTCTTGGGACATATTTCTAGAATTGGAATTACTGGGTCAAATATAAGTTCCATTTTTAGTTTTGAGAAAACTCCATACTATTATCCACAGTGATTGCACCAGTCTACATTCCTACCAGCAGTGTACAAGAATTCCTTTTTCTCTACATCCTCACCAGCACTTATCATTTGTTGATCTGTTGATGAAAACCATTCTGACAGGTGTGAGATGGTACCTCACTGTTGTTTTGATGTGCATCTCTCAGATGATTAGTGATTTTGAGTAAGTTTTCATATGTCCCTTGGACTTCTGTATGTCCACTTTCAAAAAGTGTTTATTTATGTCCTTTGCATATTTTTATTGTATTGTTTATCTTCCTTTAAATTGTATGAGTTCCCTATAAACTTTTGGAGATTAAACCCTTATTAGAGATAACATTGGCAAATATATTCTCCAATGCAGTGGGCTTTCTTATTGTTTTGTTGATGGTTTCTTTTGCTGTGCAGAAGCTTATTTTGATGAAGTCCCATTTATTTATTTTCTCCTTAGTTTCCATTGCCCTAAGAGCCATATTGGGAAATACATTGCTAGGATAAATGTCTGCTATTTTGCTACCTATGGCTTCTTCTAAGATTTTTATGGTTTCCCATCTTAAGTCCTTTATGCATTTTGAGTTTATTATTGTGTATGGTGTAAGTTGCATATATCTTTCCAATTTTCCCAACACCATTTATTAAAGAGGCTGTCTTGACTCCATTGTATGCTTACTTAGTCCTCCTTTGTCAAATATTGAGTATAATGGCTTGGGCCAGTTTCTGGGTTCTCTGTTCTGTTCCATTGGTCTATATATCTGTTCTTGTGCCAGTACCAGGCAGTTTTGAGAACAGTGGCTTTGTAGTATAGCTTGATATCTGGTATTGTGATCCCTTCAACTTTGTTCTTTCTCAAGATTGGTTTAGCTATTTGAGGTCTTTTTTTATCCCAGATGAATTTTTGGAGAGTGTGTTCCAGGTCTGTGAAATATGCCATTTGGAATTTTAAGGGGATTGCATTTAATCTATAGATTGCTTTGGGTAGTATGGACATTTTAATGATACTGATTCTATCAATGCATGAACATGGTATATTCTTCCACTTGTTTATGTCTTCCTCTATTTTTATTTTTCAGCATCCTGTAATTTTCTCAGTACAGATCCTTTACCTCTTTGGTTAAATTTATTCCTAGGTATTTTAATTTTTTTGTTGCAATGGTAAATGGGATTGCTTTTTTAATTTCTCTTTCTGTGAATGCATTATTGGTGTATAAAAAGGCCATAGATTTCTGGGTATTAATTTTGTAACCTGCTACACTGCCGGATTCATTTATTAATCCTAGTAGTTTTTTTATGGAGTTTTTAGGGTTTTCTATGTACAATATCATGTCATTTGCAAACACACACACACACACACACACACAAATAATTTTACTTCTTTTTTTCCAATTTGGATGCCTTTTATTTCTTCTCGCCTGATCACTATAGCTAGTACCATGTCAAACAAGAGTGATGAAAATGGGCACCCCTGTCTTGTTCCTGTCCTTAGGGGAAATTGTTTTAGTTTTTGCCCATTGAATATGATTTGCAGATATTGTACCAACCTTGCATCCCTGGAATAAATTTCATTTGGTCATGGGTGCATGATCTTTCTATTGTAATGCTGGATCTGATTTGCTAGAATGTTGTTGAGGGTTTTAGCATCTATATTCATGAGAGATGTTGACCTGTAATTATCTTTAGTGTCCTTATCTGGTTTAGGAATTAGAGATAAGCTGGTTTCATAGAAAGAGCTTGGAAGTGTGCCTTCCTCTTGAATTTCTTGGAATAATCTGAGAAGGATAGGTTTTGGTTCTTTGAATGTTTGATAAAACTCCCCTAGGAAGCCATCTGGCCCCAGGTTTTTGTTTGCTGGAAGTTTTTTGATGATTGATAACCAAGGAAGAAATTGAAGCAATCTGTTGAGATTTTTTTATTCTTTTTGTTTGAGTTTTGGAAGGTCATATTTTTCTAGGAATATGTCCCTTTCTTCTAGGTTGTTTACTTTATTGGAATAGAGTTGTTCATAGTATTTTGTCACAATCCTTTGTATTTCTGTGGGATCTGTTATTTAGCCTCTTTCATTTCTGATTTTGTTTATTTGGGTCCTCTTTCTTTGCTTCCTAGTGAGCCTGGCTACAGGTTCATCAATCTTGTTTATCCTTTCAAAGACCCAGTTCTTGGTTTCATTGATCTTTTGTATTGTTTATTGTTGTTTTTCTGTCTCTGTGTCATTTATATCTGTGCTTTTTAAAAAATATATATATCTTACTGATTTTTTACAGAGTGGAAGGGAGGAGGATAGAGAGTTAGAAACATCGATCCGCTGCCATAACCAAGGTACATGCCCTAGATTGGGATCAAACCTGGAACTCTTCAGTCCGCAGGCTAAATCTCTATCCACTGAGCCAAAATGATTAGGGCTATTGTGCTCTTATTTTATTATCTTCTTCCTTCTGCTCACTCTGGGCTTTTCTTGTTGTCATTCTCATTCTTTAAGTTGTAGAGTTAGATAATTTATTACCATTTTTTTCTTGGTGGTTTTTTGTTTTTGTTTTGTTTTTTGAGGTAGGCCTATAATTTTATGAACATCCTTCTCAGGACTGCTTTCACTGTCTCCCAAAGATTTTGGATTGTTGTGTTCTCATTGTCATTGTTTCCAGGATGTTTTTAATTTCTCCTTTCATCTTTTTGGTAACCCAATAATTGTTTAATAGCATGATATTCAGCCTCCAAGAGATTTAAAATTTTTTTCATTGTTTCTATTGTAGTTAATTCCTAATATTATGCCATTCTGGTCTGAGAAGACGCTTGATATGCTCTCAATGTTCTTGAATTTGGAGAGACTTTGTGACTCAATATGTGGTCTATCTTTGAAAACATCTCATGTGCACTTGAGAAGAATGTATATTCTGTAGCTTTGGGGTGGAATGTCCTGAAGATGCAAATTAAGTCCATCTGATCTAGTGAGTTATTCAAGATTCCTGTGGGTGGTTTTTGTTGTTGCTGTTGTTGTTTTTGCTGATTTTTTTTTGTCTAGAGGATTTATCAAATGATGTCAATGGAGTATTCATTCAAGTCCCCTACCATGATCATATTGCTGTCTATCTCTCCCTTGATATCTTCCAGAAGTTTTTTTCATGTATTTGTGTGCTCCTGCATTGGTGTATAATTGTTTACCAGAGTTATATCCTCTTGTTATATTGATCCCTTTAGTATTATGAAGTGGCCTTCCTTATCTCATTATGGCCTTCACCTTGAGGTCTATTTAGTCAGATATAAGTATTGCTACCCCAGCTTTTTTTTTTTTTTAATCCATTCAACCATTTGATGTCTTTTGATTGGAGCATTTAGTCCATTCACGTTTAAAGTTATTATTGAGGAGAGAATCCAAGATGGCAGCAGAGGTAAACACCTACATGCTGCCTTGCACAACAATTTCAAAACTACAACTAAAAAACAGAATGGACATCATCCAGAACCACACGAAAGCTGGCTGAGTGGAAATTCTACAACTAGAAGGAAAGAGAGGGGCTCACAGACACTCAGAAGAGCTGCAAAAAGCTGAGGTACAGAAACGCGCACGGGAAGAGAGCGGGTGTCTGCCTTTCTCTGGCAGAAGGGAGATGGAGACTCTCAAAGGCATTGAACCCCTTATCCTACAACACTAAACCCCAGATCCAGCCGAAACACATATGGGGGGAGTTTGGACTGTGAAAAGGGAGAGGTTCACGGAAATTTAGGGGAGTCGCAAAACATCAGGGGTCTGGTAGCGCGCACGGCACTGAGCAAAGGACAGATTGCTGATTGTGCCGCTGGCTTTTGTGGGTGGGCGGGGGACAGACCCTCCCAACTGTGCCACTTCTAATTCCACTAAACCCCAGTTTCAGGCGAAACCCTGGGGACCCAGACTTGTGTGGTCCCGGAACGCAGGGAAGCCGGAAAGGCAGCTGTCTAGAGGCACTGCAAGAGTGAGCGCGCGCACACAGGGACCATTCCAGTGATTACCCAGTCACGTGAGACTCAGGGGCCGTGGAGGGCGGGGCCGACTGGAAGGCAAGGCGGTCCCTTAAGCCCTGAGACTCCACCCATCCCAAGCTCAACAGAGAGGCTTCTGCCATTTTGCAAGTGTGGTCTCATAAGGCTGAATCCAACACAGGAGTTCTCCCAGCATAGTGAAAATGCCGAGACAAGGGAAGGAATCACAAACAAAAGAGATGGAGGAAAACAAACAACTGGATATAGAGTTCAAAACCACGCTTATAAGGTTCTTCAAGAATATCCTAGAAAAGATGGATAAATTTAGCGAGTCCCAAGAGGAGATGCAAAAGGACCAACTAGAGATGGAAAAGATCCAATTAGAGATGGAAAAGGACCAACTTGAGATGATAAAGGACCAAATAGAAATTAAACATACACTGACTGAAATAAAAAATATTATACAGAGACCTAATAGAAGACTAGTGGAAGGCAAGAATCAAGTCAAAACCTTGAAATATAAAGACTCAGAAAACACTCAACTGGAAAAGCAAGAAGAGAAAAGAATCCAAAAATGTGAAGATAATGTAAGGAGACTCTGGGACAGCTTCAAGCGTACCAACATCAGAATTGTGGGGGTGCCAGAAGAAGAGAGAGAGCAAGATACTGAAAACCTATTTAAAGAAATAATGACTGAAAACTTCCCACATCTGGTAAAAGAAATAG
>PVJN01007995.1:0-67069 GCA_004026805.1 Lasiurus borealis | reverse complement strand
TGATCTAACTTGAAGGGAATGCAAGAACAACCAGAAGGAGTCTATGAATGGGTCACTAGAGTCAGCAAGAGTCAGGTAAGAAAGGATTAAATGGAGGAAAATGTTCTAGGCTGAGAGAAAATCCTATCTAATAAAGAAGGAATATGCTAATTGACCATCACCCCATCACAAAGATGGCTGCACCCACAGAAGCCAAGTTTCCATAAGGAGCCTTAACGAGTAATCAGCATGGACCTGTGGCTATATCCTCCCCCGCCCCCATAGGGCTTGATAGGGAACCTCAGGCCACATCCCCACCCAGCAGGGGACTGCTCCCCTCACCCCAGCACCAGGCTGGGGGACCTCAGGCCATGCCTCCCACCAAGTGGGGCCTGACAGGGGACTTCATGCCATGCCCCCCACCCGTGAGGCTTGACAGGGGACCTCAGGTGCACTCTTCACCCCAGCATCTGACCAGGGGACCTGATGCTGCACCTCCCTGCCTGGCTGGGCTTGATAGGGGACTGCAGGCCATGCCCCCCACCAAGCTGGGCTGACAGAGGACCTCAAAGTGCACCCCTTAGTGCTGGGTTGGGGGAATTCAGGCCACACCCCCTGCCCAGCAGGGTTTGATGGGGGACTTGAAGCTATGCCCCCATCCCAGTGCCAGGCTGGAGAACTTGAGGCTGCACCCCCTTACACTTCCCCCTGGCAGGGCTTAATAGGAGATCTCAGGCCATGTCCCCCACTTGGCAGAGCTTGACAAGGGACCTCAAGGCATGCCCCCTGCCCTGGTCTGGGCTGGGGAACCTCAGGCCAAGCCCCCTGTCCTTCCGCCTGGTGGGACTTGACAAGGGTGAGACTGGCCAGGTCTGGATCTAGCCCAAAGGGAGTGGGGGCCAGCTGGATCTGGATCTCATACACTTTTGACAACCATGTGGATAGGCAGGGACTTGACTCTGGGTCCCATGGTGTGCCCCAAACTCTGACAGGAGGAAGGTTTTCATATATATTTTATTAATTTTCTTTCATCTCTGACACTTCTATTACAGATAAAGGGCAAATAGTAATATTAAATTATTTCCTCTAATTAATTGCCTTTCATGTGCACAAATTTCATGCACCAGGCCACTAGTATCCAAATAAAGCAAGAAATTCAGAGAGAAGTTTACCTTTGTAGAAGAAAATCAGAATCTATTTATAAGGTAAAACAGGCTAAATTAAGAGAAAGTACTGGAGAGCCCACAGAGAAGGATATTTGTTTGGTTGTCTGCCCAAGAGAATGAAAAGACCCAAAAAAGTTGAACGAGAACAGGGCTGGAAGAGAGATAGGAGATTCTGGAGACAAGGCTCCTTGGGAAGAGGTCAGGAAATGAAAAACTGGAAATTGAGGCAGATTGAATTAATGAATGCCACCCATATTGAAATGTATGCCTGACAATATATAGGTGCCCTAATCTTATCAAAACCTAGAAAAATAGAATTCTTCCCACTGAGCCTCATTAACTATGTATTTTTCTGAAAACCCACTAGGCTTATAGAGGACCGGAGAAATGGAAAAGAAAAGAGACAATGTCAATTTGCAGTCCAGATTCTCATCATTCTGAAAAATGTTTCCAAGAAACTCCTGAATCCTCCAGGGATGGCCGTTAAAAATATGTAGGAGCAAAACGTGGGGGGGCTGCTCTGGACCGTGCTTTGGGCCTGTATCACTAAACCCATGAGTGGAACATTTTTTTTCTTCCACTGCAGAAACTTTGGAAGGCCCTAGCTTTCCATCCAAGTCTAAATGATGTGGGGATATTCGAATTGGATTAGGAAAAGAAATGATGCATTTTTATCCAAACCACAGGTGCCTGACCATCTCCTGCAATTCATCAGGAAATGAATACAGCCACATCACTGTTTAATATTCCAGGGATTATAGGCCTGTGATTTGATACCCATGGCCCAGCTTCTCTGGTACGTTGTTTGTGTGACCTCCCCAGGTTTATTCCACACCATCGTGTAGGTGGGCTAGAGCCATTTGAGCCAAAAGCCCTCTCAGTTTGGATACCTTTCAAGATACAGCCTTCATTTGCAATGCCTGGAATAGTTAATTTTCTATTCCCACAGTCAAGTCACTACAAATGAAAATCATTTGTTCAGTCGTGCTCACTGTCCAATGACTTGGTCTAATTTATCTTCTTTAGATTTCACTGAATTACTCCAGTCTTAGTTCTTCCCATCCATCCTCCACTCTCCGTGCTTATACAACTAGTCAACTAAAAAATTTGAGGAATAGCTCCAACAACTGTTTTTGTTTGGGCAACTGATTTTCTTATAAATAAATGTGCATGTTCTACTTAAAAATCTTCACTTAATTTAGCTCATCGATGCTTTGTCAGTCTTCCCATAATATTAATTTTAGTTTGGGTCTTTTCAAAGGAGCTGCATCTCATGTCTCTTCATGTAGAACTCTTTTTTGTAGAATTGCAGAGGAACATCCCTGGTATGTCCATTGCCATGTTATTCTCATTTGGTGTTTTCTAATGTTCTTTTTCCATCCACGTAGAGATAGGGATGGCTCCATAGATCATCTTTATGTCACCTGTCAGAAGAAAATTAAGTCTCCAATGCTCTGTGGCTCCTTCAGAGTCTAGATGCTGCCAAGACAAAGCCTGTTTTTCATTTTGCCGACTTTCTTTCCTCATAGCTCTTTCCTGTAAAACTTTACACTCGAGAGTTTTTATTTAAAAGGAAAAAATACGAGCTCTGCCAATGCTCCAGCATCAGTTTTGATAGCACTGTGGGAGCACATTAAAGAATGTGTTATAAAGTGGGAGACATACATCCTTTTATGTGCTGAGTATAACGAGGCTTACTGATTAATCTAACTCACCGAGGCAAATCACTGCAAAGTTTTAAAGGTCTACCTTTCAATGCACCATAATTAAATTAAAGTTAAAATACTGTAATTATTTAGAACTGGGGTACCATTTTTTTATTGACTTTGTGAACTCGTAGGCTCCAGTGAATGTAGAGATAAAATAGCATAGCACATGTTGGCTACATATTATCTTGTCTATCTTATATTTGGAATTAAATTGCTCAGGAGTTCAGAGGTTAATTAGAAACACAGAAACTATCCTCCATATAATAGTAACTTTATGTTGGCTAAATTCAAATATAGCTGGTGCACATTAATTGGATTATTTACATACAGGCCTGCAAGCTTAAATGTGCACACGTACACGTAATGTCATAAGCAGTCTCCTCACCTTTATAGAGGCCTTTTAAGTGACAGGTACTATGATTTACATGCACAATATCCTGGAAAATACAGACCCAACCTGTAAGACAGGTTTCACTGGGTTCACTTTAGAGATCATATAATCTCAACTTGCCAATTTCAACTCTAGCTTGACCAAACAGAGCTTCTTTATGATCTTGCCTCATGGCCACCACCACCCAAATCTGGTCTTTCCCATCGTTTTTGACCTTGGTGAATGATCCTATTTTGTTCAGCTGTAGAAGCCAGAAATTTGGAAGGTATTCTCAATACCTTCTTATCCCTAACCCCAGATTCAATTTGGTATTCAGTCTTATACATTTGTGTCTCCTATACATCTTTCAAGACTTTCTCTTAATACTGTCACTCATGTAACAAAACTAGACCAACTGCTATTACACCTCATTGGGACTATGGGAACAGTCTTTAACTCACCTCACGGCATTCATTCTTCTGTGTTTGATGTTCTTAAGCTTCTGGGCTACTTCTATGCTTAAAATACATCTATGAATCTCTATACCTTTTATTTAAAAAAAAACTTCAATTAGTTCACAAAATTCAACAGGATTTCTGTCTCTTTGGCTCATATTGCATCCTCTCTACCTCTTTGCAGTAACCAGCCACATTGACTTCCTTCTGCTTTCTGAATAAATATTCCATGTTCCAACGTGCTTCAGGGCTTCTGCACATGCTATTCCTTATAGCTGACTGAACCACTCTTCCTCCATTCCCTTGCCTAGTTAACAGTTACAAATATTATCTTGCCTTCATTGTTAGTTCCTTAGAGAAGCCTTTCTTGATGTTACCCTAAGACCAGTCCCATGCTATATGCTCTCATAGCATCCTATCTATTTTCCTCTTAGCACTTATGTACAGTTATATTCATGAATATTTATTTGTATACATTTTTCACTGCCATTTGATTTTAAATGTCTTAAGGGCATGAAACGTGTCTTTTTGCATTCTACCATAACTCCAGTATTTAGCAAAATGCCATGCTTATTAAACATTTGGTTATATATTTGATTCTTACTCTGATTTTTCTTTAATTGCATAGACTCTCTAATCACTGACTTCAGAAGGGAATAAATCTCTATAAAGAGTAAATAAGGAAAACAGTGGAAAGTGAGTATACAATGTAGAAGTAGCTTCCTATTGCATGTATTTTTATGATTGGGGGTAAAGTGTCATTGCCAAGTCAAGATGCCTGGGATTTCCACAACTGGAATCTCTTTTTTGAGTAGAACATATTTTCTAGAAACTCAAATAAGGTGGAATATGTGTTACCTTCCATCAGCCCAGATAAATCCATCAGATAGGCAGCAGAAAACAGATTCTCAAGAAAACCAGTCAAAAGAGAAATAATTTTATTTTTTAATTCCTTGATTTCTGCCTTTTTTTGTTAGAAGGATTTTCTTCTCTTTTTGTTTTTCAAGTTATAACATTTTATTGTATTTTATTTTATTTTCCTTATTCCTCCTTTATCCACCCCCATCCCCCACCAGGAGAAAGTTTTTGAATGTTTGAGACAGTAACACTTGTGTAAGGCCAAGATGTGTACTAAACATGCCCAGACAAGTTGTAGTCAGGCTCCCCACAAGAGGGTGCTCATAGTCATGGCTGCATCAAGTATAAAATTGTATCACCCAGCTCTATGTTGGGTGCCACTGAACTACACATTAGTTCAGCATCCAAAATGGTTCAAAAGCATTTAACCTACCCAGTATATTTTTACATAATCAAAAGAAAAACACATTTATAGTATAAAAGTAAACTAAAAAATCTTTATTCTCATCTCTCTCACTCTCCATTTCCTCACATGCCACAACAGTTCCAATAACCTTGTCCCCAAACTCCATGCTCCTTCAAATTATTACAAACTCAGTTCTTGGAGGTTTTCTTGTCTCTTGCCCATCATCTTATGGGTTCAGTTTTTTATTATATGGATAAATTTATCTGAGATAACTAACTGCTCTTTGCCCTTTCCCCAGCTCCTCCAAACACTAGGTCCTGACTCAGCCAACAGAAGTCTTACTTTAATATATGTACCATTAAAATTGCTATTATTGTCCCTTTGTTATTGAAAAAAAATGTAATTTTATATCATGGCAAAGCAAATAATACCTGATTTCTGCACTATCCAGCTTTGGAAGGCTATATTTGTCTCCCTGGAGCATTAGAAGATACAGTATGGTGCAGACCCCTCATTGACCTTTAACCATGTACTTTTGGATAAAATGTGTCTGAATAGGACATTCTGTGAGTGAGGAAGCAACAGAAGTTATTAGGTGACAAGATAAGAGTCAGGGAAGATGCCAAAAGAGAATAGGAGGATGGGTAGAAAGAATAATGATAAAGACAACCCACTCACATTGTCATTTATTTCAGGTAAGCCCTGGTGTAGAGGTATGAGGGAGGAAGCTCAATGAGATATCAAAAATTATTACAATCCAGGAAAATAGCCTAGGGATAATTCATCTAAAATTGGGTTGGGGGGGGATATAAAATGTTTATCACCATCAGTGTATACAGATGAGGTATATATCTGCTACATAAATAAAAGATGATTATTTTATGAAGTCTCCTCCAATGGCCCGGTTAGCATGGGGCTCTGAAATGCAACACTCCAAGTAATAGAGATTCGAAGTATGATATGCTTTCTGCATGAGCACATTTAACGATTTTCTCACTTGATACCTAATGAGATTTTTCAAACTAATTGTAGGCTTACACAACTTTTTGAAAGAACACAGGAACAATATTAAGAAAATAAACCATGACAATGATCCTATTCTGAAGAGAACTGAATATAATCCTCTGGTCCCAGAAATATGGACTTAAATAGAATGTGACCAAAGTATGGGCCATCAAAAAAATTAAAAAATAGTTTCAAATAGAAATGCTAGATCATAACAGAGTTTTAGCACTCTGCATGCCTTACAGGCACATCCGGCCATTGCAAAAACCAATCAAATGCAAACCATCATTGCTACATTTTAATTTCAATTTCCAGTGAAATTTCTATTAAACTACATATGAGGTGATCTCCATTAGAGTTATGAATTTTCATAATGCACAAAAGCCTATGAAATATATCCTAGAAGTTCTCTGGTTTAATTATAGGCCATTTCATCCTCTGCCTAGCTTTGATGTTTTTTGACATGATGCTTTCCTAGTACAATATATTTGAAATAAACAGGACATGTAATCCCATTCCATTCTAAACCCTTACATTAAGAGATAAAATGATTCTACTGATTTTAACTTCCTGGGTTATTCTTCAAAATATTTTTCAAAGAGATAAAGAGAGAAAAATGAAGGGAAGGAAACCTGCTAAGTGTCTGAGATTAAACCTAACAGCAACTGAGAGGCCATGGAAGCCTGTCTCTAGAACCTACTGAGGAGACTCACGTGGATGATTGCACAATCCTTTGTTTTTGTACGTTAATAGTATGCATGTGCCCAAAGATAAAGTGTTTTGGTTCAAAGGGCAATGAATTCATTAAAAGAAGTTCCTAATAAAAGTGATTCAATCTTTGTATTTAGCTTTTAATACAAAAAAATTAATTAACATTTGCATTATAAGACCTGACCTCCCCTAAGAAATATAATCAATTCTTCCAATATAGGATGGATTATGCAGAAGACATAATTTCTTATTGTGGTGCTAATCAATCATGTCAGCGGTGCAGAGGAACTGTAAATGATGCGCAAAACTATTAAACTCTAGGCTTTTTAAAAGCTACTTGTCAAGGCAATAGTATATAAATATATACTTATAATGGGGACTGCTTAATTATACTATTGATTAAATTATTGCAGTTCCTGGTATAATACATGACGATGGCCTGCTATCTGGAAAGAATACAACTGAAAATACTTCTATATGTAGTTTTGCAAATGTAATTTCATAAGGAAATTGTATTAATTATAGCAGGATGATGCATGCCTCTACTGCAGAGCTTACATTACTAAGGAAATGTAAAGGTTTCTTTTCCATTTTTTTTTTACTAACGTATTACATGTGTACATATCTTCCCAATGCCCCCTCCCCGTCCCACTCCCATACATGCCCTCACCCCCCTCAGTGTCTTGCATCCATTGGTTATGCTTATATGCATGCATACAAGTCCTTCAGTTGATTTCTTATCTATCCCACCTCTCCCTAATCTTCCCACTGTAGACTGACAGTCTGTTTGATGCTTTACTCTCTTGGTATCTTTTTGTTCATCAGTTTATAATGTTTGTTATTATCCATAAATGAGTGAGGTCATGTGGTATTTTTCTTTCATTGACTGGCTTATTTCACTTAGCATAATGCTCTCCAGTTCTATCCAGGTTGCTGCAAATGGTAAGAATTCCTTCTTTTTGTGGCAGCATAGTATTCCATTGTGTAGGTGTACCATAGTTTTCTGATCCAGTCATCTGCTGACGGGCACATAGGCTGTCTCCAAATTTTAGCTATGGTAAATTGTGCTGCTATGAATATAGGGGTGCATAAATCCTTTCTGATTGGTGTTTGTGATTTCTTAGGATAAATTCTTAAGAGTAGGATTACAGAGTCAAGTGGGAGATCCATTTTTCGTTTTTTGAGGAAACTCCATACTGTTCTCCACAGTGGCTGCACCAGTCTGCATTCCCTCCAGCAGTGCAAAAGGGTTCCCTTTTTTCCTCATCCTTGCCAACACTTGTCGTTTGTTGATTTGTTGATGATTGCCATTCTGACAGGTGTGAGATGGTATCGCATTGTCATTTTGATTTGCATCTCTCGGATAATTAGTGACTTTGAGCATATTTTCATGTGTCTTTTGGCCTTCCTTCTGTCTTCTTTTGAAAAGATTCTATTTAGGTCCGTTGCCCATTTTTTTATTGGATCATTTATCTTCCTTTTATGAAGTTGTATAAGTTGCATGTAGATGTTGGAGATTAAACCTTTATCAGTGATAACATTTGCAAATATGTTCTCCCATATAGTGGGCTTTCTTACTGTTTTGTTGATTGTTTCTTTTGCTGTAAAAAAGCTTTTTGTTTTGATGTAGTCCCATTTACTTATTTTCTCTTTAGCTTCCATTGCCCTAGGAGCAGTATCAGTGAAGAAGTTCCTTCAGCATAGGCTGAGATTTTGCTGCCTGTGGATTCCTCTAGTATTTTTATGGTTTCCCGTCTTATGTTTAAGTCCTGTCATAAACGTTTTTTTGGTTGAAACTATATAACTCAAGAAGAAAAACTCTGGATAATTTGAGGCCATTTTCAAGCAATTGTCTTATTTTTGTTTATTGCAAGCATTTCTGTTTTTAATGTGTCCCGATGGTTTATTTTATTGGGGTAAAATTTACATGACATAGGATTTACTATTTTAACCATTTCCAAATGTACAATGCAGTGGTTTTCTGTATATTAACAATGCTGTGCAGCTATCACTACTATCTATTTTCAGAAAATTTTTGTCATCCCAAAAAGATAGTTTGTAACCACTAAGCAGTTACTCCTCATAATTGGAATTATTCAATATGTGGCTTTTTGTGTCTATCTTTTTTTTTTTCATTTTGAACAATATTTTCAAGATTCATCCATGTTGTAGCATGTCTCAGCACTTCATCCCTTTTTATGGCTAAATAATATTTTATCATATGGATATGACACACTTGTAGATGTTAATTCATTTGTCAATCTCTACCTTTTAATGAAAGACTTTAATCTATTAACCTGTAATATAATCACTTATAAGAAAGAACTTTTGTCATTTTTCTATGTGTTTTCTACATGTTACTGATTTTATTTCCTAGAGCATCCTTTTCATATCACAAAATAAATGTTATATAATGTACAGCATAAGGAATATAATCAATAATATTATAATAACTTTGTATGGTGACAAATGGTTATTAGATCTATCATGGTGATCACATTATATTCACATTATTATATATATGTATATATATATATATATATGTGTGTGTGTGTGTGTAAACACTATGTTATACACCTGAAAGTAATATAATATTATATGTCAACTATATTTTAATAAAAATTTTGGCTGGGGTAGAGAGGAGAATTCACCAAGAAACTATTTTTTAAAACACTACAGCTCATAAAACACTAAGTGACTTATCTAATTTTGGAATTTTTGTCATATAGCTTAGACTTGACATTTTTCATGATTGTAAATCATATAAAGGATAGTATAGTTTGAAGGTGATAAAAGGCTGTAGTGCATGAGAAAGGAATATCCAAGTGTATCAACTGATTTGCCCCCAAGTTAAAATTTTCTAATCCAATGGTCTTAGATTTATTATTCAAATCCCTGAATTTTAAAAAGGAAGCAACAAGCTATGATCCAGTTTAGTGCACATAATTCATTTTAATTTAATATCCAGACATGTTTGATTTGTGTGGGGGATTTTTTTTGTAATTAATATTACCATAGCAAACATCTCACATGGAGTTATAAACACGGGGGATAATTTTTTCAAGACAGAGAAAAGAAAAGGAAAGGAAAGGAAAAAAAAAGAGGTATGATAAGAAGCATATAGGTTCTTTATCAAATTGGAGCTGACAAGATTTAGACATTCAAGAAAAATCTAGCTTCCCTTGATGATATCCATTCTGCTTGCCTGTTTATTTCTCATTTTCCCTAACTATGTGTCTGCAACCAAATATCTACTCAATATTGTCAGATTAATGATATCTTTATAAATGGTGGAAATGCCAACTTCATAGTCTATAGAGTTCTCTATTCACCCTCTGGACATGGACAGAACAATATCAAGATTACCATCTTCATGAATGGAAGATTACCACAAACCCTGCTAATTAAATACAAAAACAGCTTCTTGAATTTATGAACCAATGACAAGTTTCTCATTTTTAATGGTTTTGTTTACTTTATAAAATGGAAAGTATAATTTGTGAAAGTAAGATAGATGGTGACGTGTTGAAGTCTCATGCCAGATACCACTCTCTGCATATGACATGTAGTAATAATAACAGGGCATGAGACAATTGCTTTTATATTCCCATTACACAGGTAAGGAAATGGGTCACACACACAAAAAAAGAATAATTTGCCACAGGTCTCATGTATGGTAGGTGGTGAACTGGGATTTGAATCTAATCAGTCTGATCATACGCTCATGTTATTAACCACTATACTAACCTTCATGAGTTGAATTTACTGGTATGATTATCAGTTTATGGACACAGATCTTTATAGTCATGTGGCTTTTCTCCCCCAATTCTCTTCAATCCAGATATTGAGTTTTAATTTTGGGATTTTGACAGATAGGCGTATTAGAAAAGTAAGAGGGTAAAATGAATAAGAGAATGATTCAAGTGAGGGACACTAGACAGTGAGTAGAAAAGGAAGGGCAAGCTAGAAGCGATCGGATAGTAGTGAAGAAGGACTCTGGATTCTAGATGTCTGATGAGCTCTAAGGGCAGGGGCTTTAGGCATAGCTAAGTGAGAGAACCTTTAGAAGAGGAGATGATGATCAGACAGTAGATCTTTCAGTATAAGGTCTCACATGTGAAACAACTTGGAGAAATCATCAGTTACAAGTTTTGGAAGTCTGAAGATAATTATAGATGATGGTCAAATGTAAAGAATTCTTGAGAACCCAGACTTGTAAACTGGATGTCGAAGTTGATGTTAAAGAAATGTAAAAAGTATGGTGGAATCTGGGCTAGTGAAGATCTTTGAATAGATCAAGACTCTCTATCCAGTTATTCCCCCCCTTTTTTAAGATTTAGTTTTTAGAGCAAGAGGAAGGGAAATGGGGAGAGAGAGAAACATCAATGTGAAAGCGAAATACCCTTCAGTGCCTCCTACTGTAGGGGACCAAGCCCACAGCCCAGGCATGTGCTCTGTCCAGGAATAGAACCAGCAATCTTTCAGTACACAGGATGATGCTGAACCAATTGAACCACACTACCCAGGGTTCTCCTTACTATTTAGTCACCCAAAAGGCTTGTCTTTTGTTTTGTGGCCTACTTAGATGAAATTTGAGCTATCATGAAATTATCAGTGACAATATTCTTGCATTAAGACTTCTGTGATCCCAAATCGTCTCATTGTTTAGCACTCCAATTGAGGAATAAGAAAAGAGTGCACATTGTTTATTCACATCATATTCTTACTTCTAAATGTTTTATTCCTGATCTTGTCATTTGGGAGGATTCTGGTCTAAGACAGAAGAATATGAAGGCTGAAAGATTTTTACTTACAATTTTATTACAATTTGTTTCTTTTCTCCGGACCCACATTCAGATTTCTTCAAAGCAAGAAGTTGGTAAGGAAAACACAGTTTAAAGATTTTCTTGACTCCCTAAACAGCAAGCTTTATTTACTTAAAAGTTTGTGCCAATAGCCACAGACCTCTTAGTAAATTCCAGAGGTTTGCCTATCACATAATGGTAAGAAACCAGCTCTGTGCTCTCCCTAGCATAGAGAGAAAGGGACTTACTCTATCGAATCTCAGTTCTCATAGAAGCATGGCCGGCTGAAATCTCATGTCCTAAAAGAAATGTCATTTTAGCTTGTCTAATTGAAAGGCTTTGGCAAACATCTTTTGAACTGCTGGCACTACTAATGTTCTGTCTTGCCGCATCATTCCCTCCCTTTGAAATCCACACAGACCATATGTGAGCTAGCAGGCCCCAGAGGACTGGCAAGCCCCTCAGCCACACACAAAGCTGAAGGGAACCAACTGACAAGCAGCATGCACATGTGCTCAAGAGACAAGAGCCATAAGGTAAGAGCAAAGGAGGTGAGCATTACTCATCGCTTTGAGCTAAAATGACAAATAAGTTCGAGCCAGGATAATGTGGAAGGCAATGAGCCAAGTCCCTGGAACCCAGGACAAGTTCCCAATATCCTCAGGTGACCTCTTCACTCACCACAGATCATCATTCCTCCAGGGTCTGATTATGGGAGATAAGCTTTCATCCCAGCATTACTGGGACACCTGGGAAATTTCCTGGGAAGATATTCACAGCTATTGTGTCATTGGCTGCCTTTGGGTGGTAGGCTTATGGGGAATTGTTTACTCTTCCTTCTACTTTTTAAACTTTTTATTTTTCTGTAATACACATGCATGTTATAAAAGAAACGCATGCTTATTTTAACTCTACAGTATTTCCCTTACCTTCAAACTAAGTCCTTTTATTATTTTATCTATAAGATAGAGCAGATTTGAAAATCCTACTACCAACTCCTGACCCTGGATATCCCAGCCAAAGGGGGCATAGTTGCTCCGGTTCCTCAATGTATAGAAGTGGTGTCCCCTCAGAGGATGCTAGGATTTTCTCAGCACAGGAGAGTAACGTGAAAGGCCACACAACATCATCAACACCAACAGTTCTCAGAAAAAAAAATCTCATTCCATTATTTGAAACAGTTAGTCACCATACCTTTTAAAAAAGTCAAAACTTACTTATTAACTAAATCAAACCCTTCTCCCTACCCCACCTTCACCCAAATTGTCTTTGCTCATTGGCTAGCAACACTCAGACTCAAGCATTTGGGAGCCAGCTTTGTCCATCACCAGTCTATGCCGTTTGTTTATTAAATCTGGATCCATACATCTAAAGCCCAGTAAAGAAAACATTTGAGGGAGAATAAAAGATGAAAAGAAGCTAAAAATAAACTTTGGATAGACAAACATTAAACTTTAGAAAAAGCACTAATTTAAAATATATTCAAACTTCTTGAATCTAAAATACTCTGAACGCAATTCACCTTTAGTTTCAATTTAAATAATATACAACCTGATGCAGCTCCCCACACAGGAAAGGGATGTGAGAAGGAGCAGCAGATGTTCAGATGGGGTGAATAAACAATTAGATATGGAAACTTGAATAAGTTTTAGTAGAATGAAATCTCTGTAGATTAGAAATGCACCCTTTTATTAATTTAGTAGAACTTTATAATCATCTTCCTTATCTCTGCCACAAGGGAGCTATTTCTCTTCAAACTAGGACAAATTTACATAAATTAAAATCTTGCTTTGTTAAGCTTCAGGTTTCAGAAGGAAGAAAAGTGGGATCTATTAATAACCGAGAATTATTAGGTGTCTACTGTCAGCTGGCACTGTGGTTTTAGTGTAAGCACGTATCTCACTTCATTTTTGCCAGATCCTCGGAGTTGGGAACACTGAATTGCACCGGTCAAGCAACTTGCCTGAGATCAAACAGCTGCTTAAGAGACATGTTCCAATTCAATATCTATTTGGGCCCAAAGCCACCAACACCTTTCTCCTGTACCATTTTTTTTATTTTTAATATGTTCTTATTGATTTTAGAGATAGAGGAAGAGAAGGGGAGGGGGAGAGAAGGAAAGAAACATCTGTTGGCTACCCATTATCCCCCTACTGGGAATAGAGCCTGAAACCTGGGCATGTACCCTGACGGGGAATCGAACTGATGACCTCAGTGCATGGGACAATGCTCAACCAACTGAGCCACACTGGCCAGGGCTCCTATATCATTCTTAAGGGTATTTGTTTCCATTAGTTTCAATAACTAAGGTAATTGAAATTCTGAAATATTTATACTTACCCTCAAGAAAAAAAATAAGGTAGGCAATATAAGAAAAATAAGACCAAAGAATATAAAAAATTCATTATAGTAACTTTGCCTTACCAGGTGATTTTATACACTTAATATAAACTTTTCTTTTCAAATGCCACAAGTAATCTATTTTATTATTTAGATTTTTAAAAAATATTCTAAATGATTTATTTTGAGGCTATCATACCTTTCGAAAGGTCCTTCTGGCATTGCTTAAAACATGTATACGTCCTCTTCACAGTTAGAAGGATTTATAGGTAAACTAAATTCAGTCACATGCTCCTAACTTAGTCCCCTTGCTCCCCATTTTCCCTCATTTGTAAGAGTCTATGCCAGGTTTGCAAAATGGCTTTTGTAGTTTTTCGTCTTTGGAGATTCAAATTTACATCTTTTCTACCCCAGGCTTTCTTGTTTCCTAATTTATTTTTCACTTACTTTGAGCCGTCAACATATTCCTGCCATCAGGTTTGATTTATGTTGCCTAGGAACATAATCCAATCATGAGTCTTCCTTGAGAGTTCCAATATGGCATGAGAGAAGGCTCATTTAATGATCTTTCTAGAGTAGAAAACAAAAGAAAAAAATCAGTTGGACTTTAAAAATATTAGGCAAACATGATAAGCCTATGGTAACACAAAAACCTTGGGTGTTTCCTGAATCCAAAAGAGAAACAATCTTTCAGTCTATTCCTCTTTGCTATTTTCTCCTTTTTATACTCAAGAACTAGAATTGACCAGTTGAAGGCATAAATAAAAGATTCTAAATAACCACAACCCTTTTCCACCTCCATCCCGGATCCTATGTGCACCTTCATTAAACACAAGCTCTTCCTATTTACCTGACCAGGTAAACATATCTGGTTCCACCACTAACTGAACATGGATACCCTCTTACCCATTAGGGAGTTTGTGTTGGTTCTTTGTGTTGCTAGTCACAGAAACCAGCACTGGTGATTCAGTAAAAGAGGAGATTTGTTAGCAGAATATTGTGTTATCTCTCAGTTACAAGCAACCTCAGCTAAAGTAAGCAGGAACCAGGGAGGCTCTAAGGACATCAATGTCATGAGTTCATATACATTCTCACCATGGGGTATACCCATAACATGGCTCATTCAAAGACTTAGATTTGGTGCCTCTTTTTTCCATGGTTAGATGATCAGGTTAGTCCAATTTGACCATGTAAGTGTTGCCCCATTCTATTATATACCTCAGCGTCCCTGAGTGTACAATATCCAGCAAGAATCAAACTTTGGGTCCTAGGAGCTGTGCCCTTCAAAGGGAAAGTTGCCGTGCCCCAGGAGGTTTCCCAAAGAGGCATCTTCAGGTGCAGGCCCCATGCCAATGCATAGCACCACCAAGCGTCTGTGGCTCTCCAGAAAGTTAGTGCTCCAGAAGACACCCTATGTTCAATTTGCAAACACTAAGTTAGAAAATATATGATACAAGTAAATAGAAAGCTCTATTTTTACTTAGCTTAATTTGCAAACATCAATAGTACCTGTACTATGTAAAAAATAACAGGGGTCTATTAAAAAGAAAAAATATAACTGACACATGCCATCAAACTAAGCATTTTCTGAAATTGACCCAGAAGTCTTAATGGTTATTCATTCACTCACTGAATCTTTCAACAAATATTTATTGAGTTACTACCATATGCTAGGCACTGTTATAATTCTAGGGGTTTCAGTAATGAACACAAATGGCAAAAAAATCCTGCCCTGTTGGAGCATTCATTGTTAGATAAGCAAAGCTAAGAGATGGGATTAAATCTTGGCTCTTCCATTTATTAGGTCAGAGGCACATTTTTAATCTCACTGTTCCATATTTTTTTCAAGTTTAAGCTGAGAATGGATAAAAGAATCTTTCTCATAGTATTATCATAGAAGTGTATTTTTCATCTTTCATATAGTATTAGCTGCTATCATCTTGCTTCTTCTTCTCCTCTTCTTCTCCCCCTCTTCTCTTTTTCTCCCCCTCTTTTCCTCCTCTTCTCCTTCTCCTTCTCCTTCTCCTTCCCCTTCTTTTTCCCCTTCTTCCCCTTCTCCTCCTCCACCTCCTCCTCCTTCTTCTTCATCATCATTTTACTCTTCAGCCAGATCTTCATCCCCTCTGACTTTAAGGGCAATGCCTACAGTTATTCTTCTGTCAACCCAACTTCACCTAAAATCTCTCTTAAAATGGACTGATTAAGGGGAACATAAGAGTTTTCTTTAGTAACTTATTGAATATGGAAGGGACTTATTCAACATTGGATTCACCAGAAGTAGATGCTGAGATGGAGTTCGTGGTTCAAGATATTTATTGGTATAAATACCTGGAAAAGTTAAGAAGCAGGATTGGGGAAAAGCAAAAGTGGAACTGCAATTCAGGTCCAGCAAAGTCTTGACCAACCTGCAGGATGTCCTGAAACTAGTAGTGCCCATTAGAGTATTCCTGGTTGGGCCAAAATTGTTGGTCTTATATACTCATTACTCATTAGGCAAACACTATAAGCCTATGGTGACACAAAAACTGTGGAATCAACACTGTGGAATCTGGAGTATTTAGCCAGGGCTTTACCACAGCCCGAGTAAAACCTAATTAGAAAAAACAATTACAACAACAACAACAACAACAACAACACCCAAAAACATGGTATTAAGCCCTAGAAAAGTTCAGTAAGTAAAAGGAAGCATATAACAGTAATAGAGAGAACATGTTCAGGCAGAGTTACTAACTATTATGAGAGTTCATTTAATAGAAAGATTAGTTCTGGCAAGATAAGAAAACAAAATAATAGTGTTTAACTTTTCAGGCTAAGAAAATGTTCAAAGATGAATTGAACAAGAAATTAATAAACTCCTCCATGATGAGTATATTAGTGGTTCTCATTTAATTGAATTTTATCTCTGCAATTAAATTGGCATGAGAATATATGACAGTCTATATCAGTGCAACTCAAAGTCCTTAATTAGATAACCATCGAGAGTGAGAGTAGGTATTTAGAAAAGTGTTTAGCAATTTGACATAGCAATTTCATATCTATTAGATCTAACAACAAAAATAGTAGGTACATCTGTTTTTTTCTACTTCATTTTTATGGCAATCCATTTATATTGTATTTTTTAAAGTGGTTGCTCTGTAATGGAGTTTAAAAAAAAAAGGATAGGATGTTCCTTAAGCCAGGTAGTTTAAAAGTCACCTGTCAACATCATATGTTTTATCTCTTTTTTTAAAAAATATATATATTTTTTTATTTTTTTACAGAGAAGAATGGAGAGGGAGAGAGAGTTAGAAACATCAGTGAGAGAGAAACATCAATCAGTTGCCTCCTGCACACCCTCTACTGGGGATGTGCTGCAACCAAGGTACATACCTTTAACCGGAAATGAACCTGGGACCCTTCAGTCCACAGGCTGATGCTCTCTCCACTGAGCCAAACCAGTCAGGGCTGTCCTATCTCTTTAAGTTTAATTATAATATATGTAATATATCTCTTTAAATCTAATTTCTTGTCATGTTTACGATTGTTAATTTGAAAGTAATAGTTTATCTCATTTTGCATGAGTGTGCTTTTCCTATAAAGTGTGTACAAAGAGAATTTTTTGTGGTATAATATATATATTTGGTCTTTGTCTCTGGTTTCTGACAGAGTTCCTAAAACCTTTGAATCTTTGGTGTTTTAAAAATTACTTTTGTATGAGATGACTGGTGGCTGGAGGCCCCAGACAGTTTGAGGATGAGAGCAGTTCACCAAAAAGATCAAGACCTGATTAGAGATTGAGCACTTTTAGCCCCACTTCGGACATCTGGAGTGGGAGGGAAGCTAGCTAGTGAGTTACTCACCACTGGGCAATGGTTTAATAAATGATACTTATGAATCTTTATAAAAACACTTAACAGCAAAATTAGGAGAACTTCTGGGTTGGTGAACAGAAGGATGCAGGAAGCCACCACTTGCCAATACTGTCAGTTCACCAAGGAACTCAAAAAACCAATGGACTTATGAGGGTTGACACTAAGTACCTCGTCTGTGAGATAGTGGCTGCTCAAGGCAATTCCCTAACCTGATAATCCTTTTACTGTTTATCAGACTTTACCTTTGATCTGCCTGTATGCATTACTAAAGGAAAAATGTGTATTCAAGTGAGTAAAAAGCAAAGGGGACCCAGAAGTTGGTGTGTCTCTTAAGAAAGAAGCTCTCCCTGACCCCACTGCCTTCTAAATTCATATTTCTTGTATAGTATTTTAATTTGTTCTTCATATCCTGAACACCACCACAAAGATGAAATGGAAGCACTATATGCCTTCCCTGCTCTGATTTTTGCATCTCTGTTATTTGGCTGTTTGTGAATTGTATTCCTTATAATAAACAGGTAAATCTAAGTAAAATGTTATCCTGAGTTCTATGAAATGTTTAGCAAATTATCAAACCTGTGGAGGGTGTCATAAGAACTCCAAATAGGTGGTCAGACAAGCACCAGTATAAGATGTGTTGGCACCTCAATTGCAGTTGGCGTATGAAGAGGGGGCAGTCTTATGGACTGAATCTTGACCTGTGGGGTATGTGCTAAATTTTGGTAGTTAATGTAAGAATCAAATGGCAATATAGGCCACCCAGTTGATGTCAGAAAATCAGTGGACTGAAGAATTGATTGCTGTCAGAAAACATCACACATTTGTTTTCAGGAGTGATGCCAGAAAACAGATCAAACAATTTTATGTGTCAAATTTTGTACTAAAATTCGCCGAAACCAGTTTGGCTCAGTGGATAGAGCGCCAACCTGTGGACTGAAAGGTCCCAGGTTCGATTCCGGTCAAGGGCATGTACACTGGTTGCGGGCACATCCCTAGTAGGGGATGTGCAGGAGGTGGCTGATCGATGTCTCTCTCTCATCAATGTTTCTAACTCTCTACCCCTCTCCCTGACTCTCTCTGAAAAATCAATAAAATACATTTAAAAACAAATTTCTACTAAAATTCAACTAATGAGATATTCACATACATGTAACATCAAGAGAATCAAATACAACACAATAAGTGATAAAGCCCTAAAATAGCATTGGTAAAGAAAAAATTCTGATAAAATATGAATAATTTCAAAATAAGTTATCCAGCATAAATAAAGACATAGCATGATTTAAATTTTTCCAATAATTCCCTCGAGCTGTAAAAAAATAAAGGCAGTGAAGGATAACAGAGCAAAATGTTTTGAGCTGAAAAGTTTCTCTTTCCACAGAGCTTGCCCAAGATATTTTACAATAGAACACTCTGCCACATCACTTGTCTCCCTAGTTCTTACAGAAACTGCCAGCCACCATAAGTCATTATTATTTGTTTTAGTGTGTGCTAAAGGAAGAAAAAAACTCAAACATCAAAGAGGCATTAAAGTTAAAAACCAGATGCAAGCAACATTAAATAAGACATTAGGAATAGATTTGTAAAGAACTTTTCTGAAAAATTTTAAAAAATAAAGTATGTTGATAACATAACTTAAATCTCTCATTTGTAATTTCTAAAACAGAACATTTAGAAGTAATTATTAGTATAACAATATTTTTTTCCTATAACAAAATATAAGTTTGGATATTTTAAAGAAACTCTAATGTATTCAAATCAGATTTTATTAAATCTATATATTATTTGTGCTAAAAAAGACTTCTACCTGTTAACTGTTTATTTGTATTATTTTGTTTACATGTGCCCTCCTAATATAATAGAGAATAGGCATAAAGCCAAGAAGTTAAAACTCTTTGGCAGTATGATGAATAGTAAGAGATTTTTTTTAAAAAAAATCCATGTAGAGATGTTGTAAGATGATTGAAAAATATAATTTATTTTAAAAAGAATCTTTTCAAAGACCTATCTATAATACATGAGTAATATGCTATCAGAAGTTTATGAGTTTCAGATTCAGAACCTGGGAAAGAGGTTATCAGAAAAAATCATTCTAAAACTGAAGCTAATGAAAAATAATATCCAATACCTTAAATTAATTATAATTACTTTTAAATAGTGATCTAAACATAGCTGATTTTTAAAGTAAATGTTCTTTCCTATTTTCCATTGCTCATCATGTGAAATTCCTCTAAATTTTAAATAGTATAAGACAAAATCTTAAAATATTTTAATCATAAGATTTTTGTTGTCAGGATATTAAATTTTGTATTGCATTGAAAACATAGCAAAGGAGAACCAGATACTAACTACTGGATTATGGGTCTCAAGCACTGGTGGATAGAGACCAATATTCTTATTCTACAGGTATGATTCTTTGCATGTATATGATAGACACTCAATAAGTGGTTGTTGATTAATGAAAGACTTGTTAATGAAAAGGTTCAGCAGTCAAATAAACTTTGGAAGTGTTAGTTAAATAAATTATAGCTCTCACAGCCCTTAATATGTTAGTACTAGAGGCCCAGTACACAAAATTCATGCATGAGAGAGGGGTGTCCTTCAGCCCAGCCTGCTCCCTCTCCAATCTGGGACCCCATGAGGGATGTCTGACTGCCCATTTAGGCCCAATCCTCCGTGGACTGAGCCTAAACAGGCAGTCGGACATCTCTCTCACAATCCAGGACTGCTGTCTCCCAACTGCTAACTTGCCACTTCTCCTGCCAGTCTGATCACCCACTAACCACTTCCCTAACTGCCCTGCCAGCCTGTTTGCCCCTAACTGCCCTCCCCTGTGGGCCTGGTTACCCCTAACTGCCTTACCCTGTGGGCCTGGTCAATCTTAACTGTCCTCCTCTGCAGGTCTGGGTCCCCCCAACTGCCCTTCCCTGCAGGCCCAATCACCCCCAACTCCCCTCCTCTGCTGGCCTAGTCATCCCTAGCTGCCCTCTCCTGCAGGCTTGATTGCCCCAACTGCACTCCCTTGCAGGCCTGGTCCCTCCTAACTGCCCTCCCCTGCCGGCCATCTTGTGTGGCCATCTTGTGTCCACATGGGGGCAGGATCTTTTGACCACATGGGGGCAGCCAACTTGTGTGTTAGAGGAATAGTCAATCTGCATATTATTCTTTTATTAGATAGGATAGAGGCCTGGTACACAGGTGACGGTCAGCTGGTTTGTCCTGAAGAGTGTCCCAGATCAGGGTGAGGATTCCCTTGGGGTGTGGGGTGGCCAGGGAGAAGGGCCTGTAGTGGTTTGCAGACTGGCTATGCCCCCCAGAAACCCAAGTGGAGGCCCTGGTATCTGGGACTTATTTATCTTCTACAATTGAAACTTTGTAGCCTGAAACAGAGCCAAGCTTTCTGCTTGCACAGCCATTGAAACGTTGTTGCCTTAAGCGGAGGCCTGAGCCCGCCAGGGTGTGTGGAAAGCTTGGCTTCCTCCATTGATAGGGGCAACCCAAATCTTCCTCCTGCTCTCTCTGTGGCCATAGCCATCTTGATTGGGTTAATTTGCATAGCTGCTCCTGATTGGCTGGTGGGCATGGCTTGTGGGTGTAGCAGAAGTATAGTAAATTTGCATATTACTCTTTTATTAGATAGGATACTTAGTACACCTCCAAGAGAGGAATATAAACAGTACATACCACTCCAAAGAAGGTATGGGAAAGCACAGAACATTTCCCAGGGTTACATGACCATAGAACTCTTTTTTTTTTTAAAAACATATATGAACATTTATAAACATAAAAAACAAACAAAACAGTTTGGGAAAAGATGCCCCAGTTTAATTTCATCATTTTAAAAGTGAAGAAAAATATTTGTGGGAGGAATTTGTGTAATTTACAAAGCAAGCCAGTGGCAGCCATAGAACAAGAAGGTCAGAATTTTCTAAACTCCTTCTATTTTACTTAGGAAACATTTCAGGAATGAAGGCAAGTTATGATTACACATGAGATTATTTAGAATTAACTATAAGCAATAGAAGGTAATCTACTTTCATTTTTGTTAGTACCAATGTTTTAAACAAATAAAAACAGAAAATGGTTTAACAACAATACAGAATTAGAGAAATCATAAACTATTTATGTGTCACTTTTGTGTAGTGATTACTTTGACTAATTATCATATTGAACTAATCTTCACAACTTTATGCTTTGTAGAGTATCAGTGTGATGGCAAATAACAGAAAACACAACAAATAGAAAAACCAAGAAATAGTGGCTTTAAAATATAGCGTATTCCCCCCCTAACCCTCCAATAAGGTAAGCACACTTTAACAGCTAATAACTCAATTTTGAAAATAAAATGTATTTTAATAAACACTGCCCTTATAATTGTTCAAAGTATCTGTATGCATTTTGGGGACACCCTGCAGAGGTTTGGTTTTATCAAGTAGAAGCCCATCGGAAGGAAGACAATGGGCACAGCCACTGGAGGAAATCAGTGAGGGTGTGAGCTCTGGCTATCTGTGAGCTCTTCCAGCCCCAGTGGATGGTTCTCATCCTGTTGGTTACTCATCATTGCCACACTATGGGCATTTTGTCTGAGTTACAGTATTGAAGAAGGGGGCAAAGAAGGGGACTAAGAAGGGGTTGGAGACTCATGCCAATGGAGTTAATTATTTATTTTCAGAAAAGCAGTATCTTCCCTGAAATCTCCACCAACTAGACTTCTATTTATAGCTTCTTGTCCAGAACTATTCCATAATCATCTCTGCAAAGAATCCAGGAAAACTGAGATGGATTTTCTTTTAAAGCTACACATTTGGGCAAATTTGGGCAATGTTAAAGAGAAAGGACAAAGGGCTAGTGATAAGGCAGTTAGTTGAATTGCCCATATAGATAGTATTATTCCTATCCTATCTATCTAATAAAAGAGTAATATGCAAATTGACCATCACTCCAACACAAAGGACAGCTACCCCATGTGATCAAAGATGGATGCCCCCATGTGAACATAAGATGGCCACCACAAGATGGCCTGCAGGGGAGGGCAATTGTGGGGGACAAGGCCTGCAGGGGAGAGCAGTTTGATGGACCATATCTGCAAGGGAGAGTAGGTGGGGAGGAGCAGGCCTGCAGGGGAGGGCAGTTGGGGACAACCAGGCCTGCAGGGGAGGGTAGTTGGGGGTGATGAGGCCTGCAGGGGAGGGTACTTGGGGGGACCAGGCCTACAGGGGAGGGCAGTTGGGGGAAACCAGACCAGCAGAGGAGGGCAGTTAGAGGCATCCAGGCTGGCAAAGGTGGGCAGTTAGGGGCAATCAGGCCGGCAGGGGAGCAGTTAGGCATTGATCAAGCTGGCATGAGAGTGGTTAGGGGTAATGAGGCTGGCAGGCAGAAGCAGTTAGGGGCAATCAGGCAAGCAGGCAGGTGAGTGGTTGGGAGCCAGTAGTCCTGGATTGTGAAAAGGATCCCAGATTGGAGAGGGTGCAAGCTGAGATGAGGGACACCCCACACACAAACACCCATGCACAACTTTTGTGCACTGAGCCTCTAGTTTTCTCATGTAAGGAGCTGAGAGTTCAGGAGGTTACAGATTTTGTCATTGTCACATTGCTAATAATTGGTTATCAAAGAATGAAATCAGAGCTGTCTGGGTCTTAAAAACTAATGTATTTCCCTTCAAAAGACCACTCCTCTGGGAGGGAAACAAAGGTAATCAGGAAATGATTTAAATATGTTATTATGTAAAAGAACTACAGAATTTAGACAGGGAATGTGTGTGGATTTAACTTATAAAAACAGAGCTCTAAAGTACCTGTTTTTTCAACTTATTCATCTACAAAATAAAGTCTAAGTCGGTGAATAATCATCATTTATCTTGGCCTCTAATAGAATCCATGTTGTTTGGGCTACTATAAGAATACACACTCCTAGAATTCTTCTGGCCCCTCTGACATTTTTATTAAGACTCTTTTTTCTCTGATCCCTTAACATCATTTTTCTTCCCTGGGCTCCTTCCTCTCCTTCCTCCTCATCTCCCTGTCCAGATGCACAGCCACCCAGCTTGGCTCCCCACACACAATCTTCATAATACAGCTTATGTTCTGGAAATTTTCCAGACCAATATCTTCTCATAGAGTCCAAGAGAAAATGAAGAGGAGATGCAAAAAATGACCCTTTGTCCTAGCTGCAGGGAAGCTCTGTGTTGCTAGGAAACCATCAGTAGGTGCTAACCATCCTTCATTAAATGAGGGCAGCTCCCAGCAGAATAATTCTTTTTATGGAAGCATCTAGATCATGAGTTCGCTTCCTACCTCCGACTGGCTGTGTCCACATCGAGGCTTTTTCTCTCCAATAATGATAAGCAGAAGAGTTTATTTAAAATAATTTTAGGACTGTGAAACTGCACCTATCAGGAAGATCAGAGGAGTTGTTGATATAATACAGAACTGTAAGATTAAAGCATTTCTTATTCTTCAAATACTTAGATCATTTTTGTTGGTGGGGAGGTGGGTGAGTGCTGTGCTGCATAGGAGCAAACTAGAAACATATTTAAATCAGATTTGGGTTAAATATATGATGGAAAGACTATTGCTAAAAGATTTTTACATTTTAATAGAGATAGGCACACAGACAGAAGTAATTAAATATGATGCCGTCTGTATCTAGCAAACCATTACTTACATCATTAACAAGGCACATTCTCTGAACTGATTTCCTAAGGATTCTTTTTTCTTGGTCACAGACATATGTTATAAGGTTTTTGCTCAAATCTAATCTGAAGGCAGCTAAACTTAGAAGCCTAGAATTATGTCATTTCAGAGTGAGAGAGTAAGAATAATAGAGAATCATAGAACAGTTTTAAAGGGGGATGCTTAATTCATTCGTTGAATTATTATTTTCATGCCAAATATGTGTCAGGCTCTTTTAAGACGCTTGAATCTAAAGGTCTAACTTCACCAAGCTTATATTATAGTAGATGAAATCATTAATAAAAAAGATAATTTAGGAAAATATATATGCTGATATATACTATGCTAAGGAGAAAAATGTAACAAGGGAGGGAGATATGAACTCTCAGGGCAGGTGCTGAAAGATGAATTTTGAATGAGAGTCTGATGGAGGTGAGAGAGTGAGGCATGCAGGTGTGTGGAGAAGAGCATTCCAGGCAGAGTGAACATCAGGTGCCAGTCTCTGTAGCAAGAGTGCACCTGGAATAGTAAGGAGGCCAAGGAAGCTGGAGTAGTGGTAATGGAGAGGGAAATGCGAGGGATGCAATCAGAGTTACAGAGTAGAGGAAGGTAGATGCAAGAAGAAGGATCCTGTAAGGCCTTGTCGTTCATAGGAAGGACTTCATTTTTTTCTCCTGAGAGAGACAGTGTGAACAAAAGAGTAATCACAGAATGATTGTGTGTTGTTCTACATATCCCAGTCTCCCTTACAGCTGGGTTCATGTCATGTGCCAAGCTCTGAGCAGAAGTGATATTTATCATTTCCCGTCCAAGGTAGTAAAGAGACATTGTTCCTCCTCCATATCTCTTTGTTCTACTGCCATGACTTTCAAATTCAAGTGTTCCAGTTGGAAATGATGAGAACCAGCCAATGTATATCAGCCTTCTTCTGAGTAAATGGCAAAGCTGTGCTGCTTTACTGCACTGTGGTTGTTAAGGTACATTTGTTTCTGCAACAGAGCCTGACCCTGCCTGACTAATACAGAGATGGTGCTGTAAGAAGAGTTTTGGACAGACGACTAACATTATATGCCTTACATTTTAACAAGATTATTCCGAATGCCATGTTAAGAATAATCGCTGAGAGTGGGTGGAGTAAATGGAGAGCAATAAGGATAAATAAGAGTCCACTATATTGGTCCAGATAGAAATAGTGGTGGTTGGACAATAGTTGTTATGTGAAGGTGGTAAAGAAGTGATCAAAATCCAGATCTGCTGCTGATGAACTGAAAGAGAGACGTAAAAGTGAAGAGATTCTGAGGTTTTTAATCTGAGCAAGTGGAAGGTTGGTGTTTCCATTAACTGAATTAGGGAAGACTGGGAGAGAGGGAAAGACCAGTAATTCAATTTGAAGTTAGAGATGACTATTATATATTGAAACTAAGGGTATGGAGTAAACAGTTGGATATAAGCATCTGACATTCAGGAGCTACAGCTTGTGGTATATATTTGAGAGGAAACAGCATATAGATTATTTTAGTCATGAGACTGAATAAGATTTCCTAGAAAATGAGTATTATAGAAGAAAAAAATAAATTTATAACTATGGTAGTTAGTGAATAGGAACATAGAGGAGAGGCATGACTTCTAGGTCAATTTATGCTGGTAAATGTCGTCTAGAAAAAAGGTGACCAATACTGTGCTGAAAATTATCTTGGCAAATCTTTTTCCGGGTTCTGAAAGTAGGAAGCAGAATTTACGGTGACAATGGATTTAGTATAATGAGTTTTCTCTTGTGAATTAGGACTGGTCTAAAGTGTCTGTGTGGAGAGAAAAATGAAAGTGGTGTCTGCACAAAGAGCAGTTGGTGCTGATTGGAAGAAAAAGCAGGTATTAACATGACACTGTCCCTCACTGTCGGGCATCTTGGCACTTGAATCTTGACTAAGCACTGTTGGCCACATTGTTCATGTGCTGGTCACACAGCAGTGTGGCAAGAAAGACCAGCTGGCCCCGCCGGTGTGGCTCAATGGTGTGCGTCAACCTATGAACCAGGAGGTCATGGTTCAATTCTGGTCAGGGCACAGGTGTGAGTTGTAGGCTTCATCCCCAGTGAGGGGCTTGTAAGAGGCAGCTGGTCAATGATTCTCTCTCATCATTGATGTTTCCACCTCTCTTTCCCTCTCTCTTCCTCTTTGAAATCAATATATGTATATTTTTCAAAAGAAAAACCAGCTAGTTCTTTTCTAGTGCTGCTTCTGGAGTGGAACTGAGGTGTGTCCATTCTGACTTGGTTCTATTTGCACATCATCTACCACCACTTTTCCCCTGGTAAAGGATCTGAGTGACTAGTAAACAACATGGTTGTGTGTACACATTTGCAATTGTGTGTCACCAGGATACGCTAAGTGCTATAACAAACAACCTCAGGGCCTTAATAGCTGAACACAATAAATGTTTTAGTTTTTAAACCTATCACAGTCTAATTAGATATTTGGTGAATGGCCTTCCATGTAGTGTTCTGATACAAAATTTCACCATTTTCAAAGAATTCGAAGTTTCCCAACATGACCTTCTACACTCAGACAGGGAAGGAGAGAAAAGAATGAAAGTGGAACATTTCACATGAGTTTTTAACATGTTAGACATGGGAGTGGCACATGGCCACACCTAACTTTAAGGACAGCTGAAAGACATCTGTATGCAAGAAGAGGAATATGTTGGGTGAGTGAAAAACTATTCTCTGCCATTGATAAGGCAGCCTTATTATCTGCAGTTTTACCCAGATCTTTGAGTAATTGATGAGTCCGAATTTATAAGTTTAGACTTGTGAAAAACAAAAACATACTCAAACAGAAGGCTCATTGAGTTCTAGGTTATTCATTTCCATTTCCACCAGCCTTAGGACAAAAATAATGTCTCTTTAGAATATGATCTTGGAACTGGTCTAGAACCTTTATCAACCAATTATTATTAAATAATTAAACAATGTTGTTAAGTCTGTCTGACCAGACACAGGTCTCAGCACTGAATAACTAAAGATGAGTAAGAAATGGATTCCTGTCTTCAATGAACTCACAGTTGAGTAGAGGAAATATACATGTGGAACAATATTACAGGTATCAGAGGAAGGTGTGAAAATTAATTTCAGTTGGAATGGCAGAGTTTAAGGCAGAGCTCTGGGAAAACATGAAAAAGGAAGCATGGTGTTTAAAATGAAAAGCTTAAGATGAGAGATATTCCTTCTGGTAAAGAAGAAAAAGAAGAGAATTGCCGAAGGAAAGCACACATATACAAGAGCTAAGCTCCAAGGAGCAGTCAAAGCGACAGATTATTGTAAATCTGTGAGGTCTTAATACTGGACTAAAGAATGCAGACTTTGTGCCATAAGCCAAGAGGAGCCATAAAGCAAGAGTGACTTCAATTCATATTTTAGAAAAGTGTTTAGGTGAAGAGAGACTATAGATTAAACTGAGATGGATGAAGACAAAAAGCAGTTTGGAGGCCATTGCAATATCACATATATAAGGATAGAGAGGAGATAGGTTTCATAAATAGATACTGAAGAAAGTACTGAGGAAGATACAAAGCATGTTCTGTGTTCATGGATAGAAATAATTAACATAATTAAAATGTCTATATTATACAAAGTAAATTATATATTCAACACAATTCCTAGCAAAATACCAATGGCATATTTTGAAGAACTAAAACAAATATTCCAAATATTTATTGGAACCACAAAAGATCCCAATACTCAGCAATCTTGAGAAAGAATAACAAAGTTGGAAGTAACATGCTACCTAATATGAAACTATATTATAAAGCCATAATAAATAAAACAGCATGGTTTTGGCATAAAAGCAGACATATAGATGAATAAAACAAAATAGAGAGCTCAGAAATAAATCTATGCCTTTATGCTCAATTCATATTTGACAAAAAAGGGAAAACATACAAATGGGTGAAGAGAGTCTCTTCAATAAGTAGTGTGGGGAAAATTGGACAAATACATACAAAAAATGAAACTAGATCACCTCTTTACACTCCACATAAAAATAAATTAAAAATAAATTAAATACTTAAATATAAGACTCAAAATCATAAAACAACTAGAAGGAAACATAGGCAGTGGAATCTAGGACATTTCTCATAGCAATATTTTTGCCAATATATCTCCTAGGAAAAGGGATAAAAAGGAAAAAAAAAATTAACAAATAGGGCCACATCGAACTAAAAAGAATTTGCACAGCAAACAAAATGAAAAGGCAATCCACTGACTGGGAGACTATATTTGTAAATGATACATCTGATAAGGGTAACCCAAAATATATAAAGTACTCAACACACAAAAAAAACAATCTGATTTTTAAAAAATGGGCAAAGGACCTGAATAGATACTTCTCCAAAGAGGATATACAAGTGACAAAGACACATAAGAAAAGATGCTTGCCCTAACTTGTTTGGCTCAGTGGATAGAGTGTCGGCCTGTGGATTGAGAGGTCCCAGATTCAATTCCAGTCAAGGGCATATACCTTGGTTGCAGGCACATTCCCAGTGGGGGGTGTGCAGGAGGCAGCTGATCAATGTTCCTCTCTCATTGATCTTTCTAACTCTTTGTCCCTCTCCCTTCCTCTCTGTAAAAATCAATAAAATATACTTTTTAAAAAAAGATGCTCATTGTCACCAATAATCAGAGAAATGCAAATTAAACCATAATTAGATATAACCTCACACTTGTCAGAATGGCTATCCTCAATAAATCAACAAACTACAAGTGTTGGCAAGGATGTGGAGAAAAGGAATCCCTCATACACTCTTGGTGATAATGTAGATTGGTACAGTCACTGTGGAAAGCAGTATGAAGTTTCCTCAAAAAATTAAAAATGGAACTGACTTATTACGCTCCAATTCCAATTCTGGAAATATATTAGAAGAAAAAGGAGACACTGATTCGAAAGAGAATATGCAGCCCTATGTTCATAGTAGGATTACTTACAACAGCCCAGATTTGGAAACAGCCGCGGGGCCCATCAGTAGATGAATTAATTTAAAAAGCTGTGATATATTTACATAATGAAATACTACTCAGCTGGAAAAAAGAAGGAAATCTTACCTTTTGTGACAGCCTGAATGGACCTGGATAATATTATGCTAAGTGAAATATGATTTGGTTTATATGTGGAAACTAATAAGTAAAATAAACTAACAAACAAAACTAAAATAGACTCATAGATATGGAGAACAGATTGATAGCTATCAGAGGGGAAGGGGTTAGTGGGTACAATAGATGAAGGGATTAAGGGCTGGAGAGAACCTCATAGAGACAGACAACAGTATAGTGATTACCAGAGGGAAAGGGAGAGGAGGGTGGGAGAAGGTAAAGAGGGTAAACGGGAGATAAATGGGTGAGAAAAGGAGAGTTGACTTGGGGTGGCAAATACCCAATAAAGAATACAGATGATGTATTATAGAATTGTACACTTGAAACCTATAATTTGATTAACTAACTAGAGGCCTGGTACACAAAATTCGTGCACGGTGAAGGGGGGAGGGGGCGTATCCTTCAGCCCAGCCTGCTCCCTCTCCAATCTGGGACCCCTAGAGGAATGTCCAACTGCCCATTTAGGCCCGATCCTACTTGGATCGGGCCTAAATGGACAGTCAGACATCCCTCTCTCAATCCAGGACTGCTGGCTTCCAACTGCTCACCTGCCTGTCTTCCTGATTGCCCCTAACCAATTCTGCCTACCAGCCTGATCACCCCCTAACCACTGCTGTGCCAGCCTGATTGATACCTAACTGCTTCCCTGCCAGCCTGTTTGCCCCTAACTGCCCTCCCCTACAGGTTTGATCATCCCCAACTGCCCTCCCTTACAGTCCTGGTCCCTGCCAACTGTCCTCCCCTGTTGGCCATCTTGTGGTGGCCATCTTGTGTCCACATGGGGGTAATCATCTTTGACCACATGGGGCAGTCATCTTGTGTATTGGAATGATGGTCAATCTGCATATTACTCTTTTATTAAATAAAATAGAGGCCTAGTGCATGGGTGGGGGGCAGCTGGTTTGCCCTGAAGGGTATCCTGGATCAGGGTGGGTGTTGCCTTGGGGCATGAGGTGGCCTGGGTGAAGAGCCTGTGATGGTTTGCAGTCTGGCCATGCCCCCCAGTGACCCAAGTGGAGGTCCTGGTATCTGGGATTTATTTATCTTCTACAACTGAAATTCTAAGCTTAGAGCAGAGCCAAGTCTTCTGCTTGCACAGCCATTGAAACTTTGTAGCCTTAAATGGAGGCTTGGGGTGGCCAAGGTTTGCAGAAAGCTTGGCTTCCTCCATCACCAGTGGCAACCCAAGCCTCCCTCCTGCTCTCTGTGTGGCTGTAAACATCTTGGTTGGGTTAATTTTTAGATTTGCTCTGATTGGCTGGTGGGCATGGCTGGTGAGCGTGGCTGGTGGGTATAGCAGAGGTACAATCAATTTGCATATTACTCTTTTATTAGATAGGATATAAACTCAGTGAAATATATTTTAATCCCTGACCAATTTGGCTCAGTGGACAGAGCATCAGCCTGTGGACTGATGGGTCCCAGGTTTGATTCCAGCCAAGGGCACATGCCCAGGTTGTGGGCTCAATCCCCAGGAGGGGGCGTGCAGGAGGCAGCCAATCAATGATTCTCTCTCATTATTGATGCTTCTATCTTTCTCTTCTTCTCCCTTTCTGAAATCAATAAAGAAATATATTTTTAAAAAAATAAATGTATTTTAAAAGATTCACATAATATCAGATTCACCCATAAGAGCGGTCTTTGAAATAAAAAAATAAAGATAGGAAGAGCAGAGATTACAAATCTTAAGAGCTCTGAATGCCTGGAAAGGTGAGATAAAGAGGTGCCACACTAGAAATAAAAGTGTGTGAAAGAAAGTGGGGTGCCAAAGAGCAATCTTACATGCTTTAAAATATTGAAACATATTTAAAAATACATGTATAATTTGTGAACTATAAATCACAAAGATGCTATTTTGTGAAGTCTTTTCAATAGCCATGAGATGGCCATTAGTTAATTAGAAGTGTAAGCACAGTTTTCTAGAACTGAAATATTAATAAACCTGAGGCTTGTGGTTCCTTGAAATTTTCCTCTAGGTGCTTTATAAAAATTGGATCCCTATCCAAAGTACAAGTAAGTTTGTCTGGACTTTCTGGCAATTTACCAACCTATGAGGGCTTCATCTGAAGACTATTGATAGATATATCTAGTATTTGAATGTTAGTGCTTGGCCAATATCAGTAGACCCAAGAAAATTAGCAAATGCTACATAACCAGCACAATTCTTCCAGAAAACCATGGCCCATCAGAGTAATAGTTTCTACTACCTACTTTACATCACTTATATTCTTGAAGATCCCTCCACGATCCTAAAAGATACTCTTAAACCAATTCTTATACCAGAGATAGGTTCCATGTCAGCAACTCAGAAAAGAGGGGTGGGAGGGAGCTTATTCAACCGGAAAGCTAAGTTGCTCACTTTGTTCACCAACAAACTTCATAAGTAACTGAGTGGCACACAACCAAAAAGGAAGTTGGAAACAGTAAGTAAATACAGTCTCCTTAGGGCACTCAGGGGATCTTTGGAGAGCAATATAGAAGATGCTTGCTGATACTCCCAGATCAAAATCAACATCTAATAAACAAAATAAACTGATGAACAAAATAGATCCAAAAAACACAGAAGCATGGAACAGACTGAGGAAAGGCAGAGGTGGGTGGGTGAGATTAACTGGGGAATTTATACGCATATATGCATAACCTATGAGCACAGACAATAGTGGGGTGAAAGTCTGGGATGGGCAGATGCAGAGTGGAGAAGGTCAGTGGAGAAAAAGGGGAGACATCTGTAATATTTTCAACAATAAAAATACTTTTTTTTAAAAAATGGTGACTCCAAGAAAAAAAATCAACATCATGTTATACAGAGCTCCTGGTTTTCATTACACAACCAACTTTTCTGTTACCACCACCATCCTGTGGCATTAACAAGAAGGCTTTTTCCACTTACCCCCCAGCACAAATTGTTGCTTTCCTGCTGCCAATCATACCTCTTATTATATTTATTTTCTTTGCCACAAACCTCTCTGACATTTCTCATGAGCTTTTGGAAGAGATGCTTGACACTTCACAGAAGGGGGAAAGCTGGTATTATCTGTCCTCAGCACACGCCCTCGGACCATGAGGAGACCCAGTGAGTTCCATTTCCACAGATGGCCTGGAAAAACCCACCAACCTCAGCTAATTAGGGACGCTTGAAGTGATGGCAGGTTTTGAAGCCTCTAGTTTTTCAGGCACTGTTTCTGCGTGGAAGCCTCCCACCACCCATCTGTCTACACTTGAGCCTTTGCTACTAATCAGGAGGACTTGTTGACCTTGGGCACAGAAGGAGGTTGTCTTGACATTATTAGCATTATTTCTTATTACGATAAATTAGATCAAGGTCCTCACAAAGGGCAGGGGTGAGGAAGTAGCAGAGCTTCTAAGTTGCTAGGTTCTCTTCTCTGTGTTCCAGAAACTTGGATCCACTCATACTAACATCTCTAAGTAATATGCCCAAGCAGGTTAATTAAGCGTGATTTTTTTTTTCTGTTGCTAATCATTGTGTAGCTTTAGAAATCTCTCTTTTAATCTCGCCAGTTGGATAGAATCACTCATTCTTCCATGCTCTCTCATCTTAAATTTTTTTTCATTCTGACTTATAAAATGATTATGGGGGGGGGGGTCCCTCAGCCTGGCCTGCTCCCTCTCACAGTCTGTGAGCCCTCAGGGGCAGGAAATGACCCAGTGATCAGGGGAAGGCAACGCCCCTATCATACCTCTGCTGCTGCCACTGCTGGCACTGCAAGCCTCAGCTCACCCTGGTTACCTGAGCCTTGGGAGGCCCTAGGCGACTGGTGGGCTAAGGGGACTGGAGGACTTCAGAGGCCTGCACACAATGCCCTTCGGAGCCTGCCTGGAGACAGGCCTGGCCATACCATGCATTTGCCACCCCGGCAGGGCTGAGAGGATCACCACGATCTTTGAGGGCATGGCAATCAATTAGCATATTCCCTTCTTATTAGCTGTGGGCACCACCATCTTTGTGATAGCATAACTGTCAAATAGCCCTGCACACAGCCCAGGCATTTGGCAACCAGTAGGTTCTCATGAAATACCTGCTCATATTTCATGGACATGCATATATCTCCTCGTATATCAGTAGTTAGAGCTACAAAAGAACTCAGGGAGAATCAAGCCTTATAAAATCCCTTTGGGTTTTGACTCTGATATTTTTAGCTATATTGGAAATACCCACCTCTTGTGCCAATATTTTTGTAGCTTTACATGTTATTACGTTTTTATTTGTCACATTTATTCATGATATAGCGGTTATTTGACACTTTTAAATAATGAAAATCTCTAGATTGACAGTCTTTCTTTTAGTTTATTTGGCTGAGAAAGAAAAGATAAAATGCCTTGCCTTAACTTCAGGCTACTGTAGCTGCTGCTGAGGCTCTTGCTCTTATCAGTGAGTCAGCTAATCAAATGATAAAGTAAGTTTTACAAAATATATTGGGAGTAGAAAGTGACTTAAAGAAAATGATCAACAAAAAACGTGGACCAGAGAGTGAGTTTTGATTTTAGGAGGCCAAACATTCACTCAGCTAGTTTTAACTGAGTACCTACTATGTGCAAAAACTATTCTTGACTCTTTTGAACTGTCTGTATCAAGGGCAACTGCCATTAATAAAGCATGAAACACATTTAGACAGAATAAATTATTTTAATTACCCACTGTTAACAGTTTGAGGGATTCACCAACACTATCAGTCTATAAAACTTCCTGACTGATGCTCAGTCTGTTCACTCTTCATCTGAATACTCAGCTCCTCTGTTCTGTCAATTATGCTATAAGCTTTCTAAGAATGAATTGTGTTTGTTCCCAAACCCACTAATGCCAGCTGTATAGTTTATTGTAATAACATAACTTTACACAAATTTGTAAAATAAGAGTGTGAAAATAGTTGTTTCTATGAAAAGTATATAAATGCAATAAAGTAAGCTACTAAAAGCCTATTAAATTGAGTGTAGATACAGCACCATAAAAGACTGGGTAGACAAACATAAAATATACAAGATTCTCTTTTTAGATTTCCTCCCAAATATCAGTTAGTTCTCTTTACTTAAAAAAAACAACACTAGAAAACGTACATGCTGCATTTTGTGTGTGATGATTCAAGAAAGATGATGGAGGACTTCACTCAGTGGACAAAGACTCAAACAAAAGGTGTGGTTCTATATCTAAAATTGAAAAACAAATGTATACTTATGTTTTAACTTAAAATATTTAAACATATGTTTTAGTTCTCCCCATAATTCACTGCTTTAAAAGATTTGATTATCCAACTACCAGTCTTGGGTGATTCAGATGAAAATGTAAAGTGCTTCTGATATGTGTCCCTGAGGTGAGACTGGATATTATCTTTCTTCTGGCCTCTCCACCCAAAGAATAAGTAGATACTCAGTGATTGGAGGAAACCTTGCTTGCAGATTTATGAATAATAAATGACAAATTAGTTATAAGAATTACCTAATATTTTCAGCACACACTCCCTTAAACCTTTTGGCATTTTGCATAAAATGTTAAAAATATATATACATATTTTATGCCATAGAACTGAATTCAGTGCAGGAAAGAGATCATAGAACTATATGAGCTCCTGAAAAGACTACAGGGACAGAAGTCTAACCAAATGGTCTACTTTTCAGAACCAAGCAGGGAGAGCTCTATGCTGCTGTAGCAGAGATGGCATTCCTAAGATTAATCACTAAGTGTTACCTCCAAAATTTTCATGATTAACTGTATAAATGGAAATATAAAATTTATGAATTTGTATTAATAACCATAAAAAGCTGATAGAACAGCTAGTGATTGCTTAATTAAAGTATGGTACTGTGCTGGGAACAGCTAGTGATTGCTTAATTAAAGTATGGTACTTGCTATGAAGAAAACGTATGTGCAACAGGAGGGCTCACGCTGCTCAGGGTATCCATGGGAGGCAGTGTTGTGTTATGGTTAGAAAGATGAGTAGGAGCCAGCCCAGTCATGTGGAAAGGAGCAGGGAATTGGAGAAGAGCAGTTTAGGTGACAGAAATAATATGTGCAAAGGTCCTGAGGCAGGAAGCAACTGACATTTTTAAAGAAACTGCATAGTCTGTTTGAGTCCAGATTTACCAGAACAGAAGGGGAATGCTAGGAGGTGAAGACAATGGGATGGGACAGAAGGATGATGAGTGAAGTAAGAGACAGAGGGAGATAAGAAAGGGTGAAGAAGCAGAACACGCTCCTTAGTTCATGTAAGATGTAGCCAGGGTCCCTTCCAAGGACTTGAGAATCCAGATAGTGACACAGTGAAAACCAGTTGAGACCTGGTGACTATTTCATCTCTTCTGTTGTAGAAGAAATCAATTTACACCTATTTTCTGGGTTACCCATATGATTGTGTTATATGCCAAGTACAGCCGCCTCGCTGTCAGATTATTCCGGCAGTTACCACATTGAAACCCAAGTCTCCCACCTTAGACCCACTCTTTCCAGCTACTTCAGAGACCCTTTCAGTGCCGCACAGTACTTGCCTTTGCTAAAATACTCTCCCACTTCGCTCCCCCAGCTCAGCTCCCTATGCCTCCGCTTCCTAGTCCTCCAATCATCCCACATAAAAAAAAAATAAAAAAATAAATTTACCCAGGCCTCCAGCCAGGAAAAGTTGTTAAACCCTGTCCTCTGAAACTTCACAGCACATTTGCTTTAATACCAAAAGGGGATTCATCTTGGCCAACGAGAAACAAATGAATATGCAGAGATTTGCCACTTGCTGTAAAGCACTGCCAACAGTTTCCACGGCTGTGTTCTCTTCTGTTTCTATCATCAATTACAAAGGTGCAGTTCACGAGGGGCATTTTCCCCTTGCGAGAATGGAAAGAAGAAGCAAGCGGCTCCCTGAAGAGGCACAAAGCTCTTCTCAGAAACATCCAGCAGACAGAGCTTCTTACAGTAACACTTTATTGTAATGGACCTTTAATGCAGAATTGACAATGGAACGCCCACGAAAGCCCTCACAGCAGCCTCATTCACCCCCATAACAATGACTAGATTGCCAGAGATTGGTCACAACCAAGATACCCCCATCTTGGAGACTACCCAAGGGGAGGGAGAGGGAAGAAAGAAGCACCTTCCCTACGCTTCCCTATCAATCCTCACTTCATCCCTGCACCCTCCAATCCAACTCTCCATTTCCCTATTTAGATGAGCATCCCTTACACAGTTTGGGAATTATTCCTCTGCGGAGACACCATGGATTTCAGCTTTCTGAAAACCGGATTGTTCTTTCCAGAAACCAGAGGGAGCCTGGTTGGTTTGAATGCTCTCTTGTGGATGAGCCAAGGAGCTGTGGAAGGCAGCTCATGACTAACCAGCGTGACACAGCTCATATAAATGCTTAGCATCCACTCATCGCTAGCAGCAGATTGAAGGTAATGTTGTAAGAGGTTTACAAGCTGCTGGGAAATTGTGGGTTTGCGAAATGTTATATAAACCTTTTGAAATTCAAATTCCATTTCAGCAGAGACGTTGGAATGGCAACGTGAGGAGTGGACAAAGAACGAACAGTTCACCACATTCACCGCAGCCCTTTCTGCTCCGCCGCCCCCCACCCCGCCCTTCAGATGGACAGTTGGTTGGTGGAGTTGCTAAATGCCCAACACAGGCCGCTGTGGGAGGAAGTCACAGGGGCAGGGAGAGCTGACATTAGAAACAGCCTGGCTGAGAGTCTGCTGTCGTGTGGCTGGGGGGCGGTAACAGGCTGCTTGGTAGCTGGAGCCAAGAACAAATGTGGGTAATGTTAACATTGTCTTATTAAAGCAGGGGAAATTTAAGTGCAGTAATCACACACAGACACGGCTAGGCGCACTGTGGCCTGCTCTCCTGGCATCCAACTGTTACTACCTGAGCACACCTTAATATCTCCCCGGTATCCAGACTGTGATAACACTGGGGAATAATAAGATAGTGAGTGTGACCAGGCAGGACTCTGAGAAAGCCATGAGGTAAAAATGTCCGGTTAGCCCAAATAAACAGGAGGTCAGAGGTCAAGCTGATAAAGGAAACAGTTAGACAAAGTGGTAAGTCTAAGGAATCTGTCGGTATATCACTAAGCACCTGGGACCTGTAACCATACAGGTCAAAGTTCACAGTCTTCCCCTGCCATTTGCTATCCTGTGGGGCCTTCAATCTGTCACTTATCTATTAAGTGAAGCCCATGGTAGCATCTAGCTCAGAAGGCTGCCTATGTTAAATAAGATGACCTGCAAATAGTGCCTAATCCGGTAACTATTATATTGTAACATAAATTATTTATGTTATTTGTGTGTGTTAAGAGCAGCCTGACAACATCACCCCCCTTCCAAAAAGCATTAGTTTTCATAAGCTTCTATTCTTTATGTTTGAGGTGTTCTGAATATACATGTTAGCAGGTCCCATGTACCTGCAATGATCACATAAATTCCTTAATCGTTGTCTTCATTGATTTTTCCCTTTAATTTATCACTCTCCAAATCTTTCTCAGTTTAGCTGTCACTTGATATTAGATGTTGATTGGCGAGAAAGTGGCTACTTCAGATAAACTGGTATTTGCCTGAGATAAACAACTTAGGCCATCTGTAAGATTGATGAATCGTCTGGGTTTTAGTCTGGTCAAATATGCAGAGTTCCAAGATAAGATGGAAACACACCAGACCCAGTCTTAGCCTGTCTCTGATTAAACAGCAGAAAGGAGAAGGTCTGCAAGTGATGAAGAAATATGATGCCTCTTGTTAAAAGAGGAGGTAGAAATGGGGACATGATCTCTGACACCGTTGACCTTGAGGTCCTATTCCAGGAAGAGCATTGCAGTGGAGCCTACAGAAAATAGCAAGGCACCATGCAGCTCTGCTCTCTCCCACATCCAAAATTATTAAAACAAAAGCCATACTCTTTAATCCCAACCTAAGAGCAATGTTTATTACAAAAAATGAATAATTATTTATTTCCCAAAAGCTGCATAATTATTTAGCACACTTTTCCAAATAATTCAAGCTGTTTATGAAAAGTCTAAAAAATACCAGACATTATTTTACTCTAATAAAACCCAAGTATTTTACTTCTAACTTTCAATTCACTTATCTGATTTGGCTAAGCAGTCTCTAGAATAAATCATTGCTAGATTGTCATCAGAGGTTCTATAAAATCCTTTATCAAAGTCCTAACCAATTTACCATGTTTAGATTCCCCACCTCAGGAATGGAGTAGCTAAATCTCCTTTCATTAGCCATCTTGGGAATGGTTACCCCAGTCCTATTGGCACAAACTACATTTCTTAGGAGCACGTTAGAAAGGAAGGCAGAGAGAGAGGAATGATAGGAAATGCCACATTCTTAATCTAGAGCTCTATCCTATTGTGGAATAATGGCTGTCACTCAACCTCCAGACACCTTATTAAGAGACTTAAACTGTGACTGTAGGGAAATCTCTGAGTGTATAAGAGTAAGAGAAAGGGTCAAAATGGATTTGGGAAATAGGAAATATAATTCTTAGAATTGGATCCACATAAATCTCTTCCCTGTCAAGCAGAGCTGGATGATCTGAAGCTGTTCACTTCTCCAGATCAAGAATTGTCTACTCTTCCTTCCCAGCCTCCACCACTGTGTCACCACAGATAGAACTTCTGCCATTACTTCTCCACCACCCTCTCCTCTCAGTTCATACAAGCCTTCCCCTATACTTAGAACAATGGTGTTCCTTCTCTTCATCTGGGTAACGGCTGCTGATCCTTCCAATCTCAGCTTAGACACCTCCTCCTTCAAGAACCTTCCCAGATCTACCAATTAATTGTCATTACGTATCTTCCAAATGTCATTCTCTAGCAGAGTATGCATCCTCTATTCAGCATCAATTATGCATGTATTGTTTAATACTTTGGTTACAAGACTTGGAAATACAGTACCATACTATTTATAATTACCTCCTTGATATCTTTATCCTTGGTCATCAATAAGCTTTGTAAAAGTAGATCCATCTACTATGTCTATCTTGGTCACCTTTGCATCCCCATGAAACTGTGCCAGGCACACTAAAAATGCTCAATTTGTGATATAAAAGAAATACCTCTATGATTCCCTTCGTGCCAATGGCTTTCTTTTTCCTATATCCTACACTCATTTCAGCTACACACACACACACACCACACACACACACTCACACACACACACACACACACACACACACACACACACACACACACTAGCTCTATCATTAATTACAACTTACTGCAGATGATGATCTATATTTCTTATATATTTTAACCTCTATAAACTCTCACCTTATTCTCCACAAACACTCTCATGGACATTGCTCTTTATATATCTCTCCACCTGAAACAGCAATAAGAATTATAAATTATTTATATCTGACTATGTTGCAAGCATAGTGATAGGCATATAACATAATTTTTGTCTAATCTTATAACACTCAATATTTTCTATAGTTAAAGCTCAGAAATAACTAAATAACTTGTTCAACATCACAACTAATAAATAACCTTAGTCCGAGTCCAAAATTTGATATCTTTCTACTTCCTAATCTTTCTACTCATTTAACCTACTGGGCTGAAAGCTTCTTAAATCCAGTAATCATTACTAAATTTATTGCTATATCCCCAGAATTCAGTATATTTTATATTTTATATAAACATATCAATTATGCTCAGTTCATATCTTTTGAGGAATGAGTTAATTAATGAATGAGTACATGGATTCTATTGGGGGGAAATATACACTCAACATTGGTAAATGTTAACTCCAACCTAACCATTTTATAGTCTGTATGTGTCAACAAAATAATTAACTCAGTTGAAAACAATTATATTAACGGTTTTATAAACCACATGGTTGGAGTACCAGCTTTGATCAGATAAAACCTCTCATTAAGAAAAAAGATAAAATCTATGTATAATAGAAAACAAAAAAAAATCAACACGTTTGATGAATTCTACAATTTTGAAAGTAGGAGACCAATAAATTAAGATAAATGCAGCTAGTAAAAGGCTAAAAAGAATAGGTAGAGCACAGTGGACTTTTAGAGCAGTGAAGTAATTCTGTAGGATACTACAATGCTGGATACATGTCATTATACACCCAAAACCACAGAACCCTGGTGTAAACTATGAACTTTGGGGGGTAATAATGTGTAAATGTCAATGATGTGTCAGTTGTAACAAATGCACCACTCTAGTCCAGCTCCCTTGGGAGGATGGTTTTGTGATGGGTCATGGAGTATGGGGGACTCTCAGTACTTCCCATTCCATTCTGCTGTGAACCTACAGCTGCTCTAAAAACCCAACTTTATTAATAATAATAATTTTTAAAAGCTAAGAACAGCTTTTAACAGTAACAAGGAGCTGGGGAGAAATAAATTAGCATTCAGGAAGGGACTCTGGTTGACATCTGAGATTTTTGAACAGGAAACAAGAGCCAAGAGAATAATGGCTCTCCAGAGTGAAAAATAAATAGGATGAAAAATATTTATTTTGACATAGAAGACTTAAATAATGTTACCAAAATATTTCTATAATTACTAAATTTCTATTATTAATGGGAAACAGGTGACATGTGGATGTTTTATTTGTTGTCATAAACAACTTTTGGATGGCTTCATACCTATTTTTTTCTTATTCCAAAAAGCTTGTGCAGCCCAATATTAGCTTAACACAGCACTTCTCGACTTTTCCTAGGTTGACACAGTGGGAATACATTGTCAGGAGGATTTATATGTAGATAGGAAAACTTTCAAAGCCAGAAAGATGTAACAAGTCATACCTCCCACACACGCTATGCCAATTGTCATCATCTGGCTTGTTGTGAAACAATGGGAAAAAACAGGCAAGCATTTAAAATAAAAAGAATAAGTGATTATAAGAATAAGTGGTTCTCTTATCAGCCATCAGCTAAGTGTGGTCCCGGGCTACCATAAATCTGCTGAGCAATCCAAACAGAGAGATAGGCTTCTTACTAACATGTTTATCTACTGATTTTTATGTGAAGCCAGAGACTTCTGGACAGTAACGAAGGGTTGGATTATTGAGATGATCAGACCAATAGATTGTTCTTTGTGATAGGCAATGTTTCAGTGTCACAGGATGATACAAGGGACCAATCAAATCCTCAGAGATATGCTTGTCATCACTAAAATTTTACTTCCTCTTCAGGAGAAACACATGGCATTTCTAGCTTATCTTTGTCTCTCTATGGTAATAGAACTTAACTGGTTTATTTATTTTTGAAATAAGTGACACTATAGTAAATATTGAAAACACATAAGGGAATAGCTGGTCTACCAGTCTTTTATTTAGTCCCAAAGTCATAAAGTACAGAGGATTCCATATACTGGTGGACACCAAGTTACTTCCAAGTCTCTTTCACAGTCAAGAAAATTATATATTTGATTCATGCTGATACACACACTTTGTATAATGTTGAGAGACATAAATTTAATATAGTTGTAGAAATATAAAATATATATTTGATGTCATTGAAACAGAAGTCCTCAATTATGTAACTGTTTTAATTATCATACATTCAATAAGTGCTTAATTAGTGTTATTCCTAGAGCTTTGTTTCCCACTTATGGTACATGAGAGTTGGGGAGGTGAGATAATTTTAGGGGCTATATGGATAAACACTTTTTATTGTTATTTTTAGTTATATATTTCAGTTAGTGTGTGAATACATAGAAAGACACATAAACACACAAATACCTAGCAAATCAAATACCCAATATAAACTTTTAATAAACATTTTACATTTAAAAAGTGAGTTGACTTAAAGAAAAATGTTAATAATGTGATAAACAGAATTCTCAAACAATATTCAAAATCACCATCCTATAGTGTGCGTGCCCTGTGTAATTCCCTCCCCTTGAGAATGGGAGGAAACTGTGACTAGGATGGAATAGACTCTCCCATGACTCATTATCTAATGTCTACAATATCATAGTAGATTAGGGGTCTCTAATTGATCTTGAAGAAGTGTGTCATTTGATAGGCAGTAAGAAAACAGGGATCTCAGTTCTACAATCTCAAAAATCTGAATTCTTTCAAAACTTGAATGAGCTTTGAAGAAGACACTAGTCTCCAAATACGGCATTGATACCTTAACACCTTGATTTCAGCCTTGTAAGACCCTGAGCAGAGAACCTAGCAAACTGAGCCCATGAAGTGTGGGGTAATTTGTTGTTCAGCAAAAGAAAACTTGTAATTGATAATGAAACAAGTGGTATAAAGCAATAGCAAAAACTATGAAGGTGTTGACTCAAATAACTGAGCTTTGAAAACATTGCCCACAGTAGGAGACAAAACTACTTAATTTAGATTCAGAAATGAAGAGCCTCTGCCTTGGGTCTTGCATGGTAAAGTCATCAATGCACACAAAATGAGCACACACCTGGGCTCTGGGCTCCTCTCTCACTGGTCCCAGCACTCAGTCTTTGCCCAGTATAGTCGATAGGTCTAGTTAGGTCTATACATCACTCCCGTGGCTAATGCCATTCAGATCCCAGGAAATGCTTCTACTGATTTCTCACCCAATAGCCTTAGTGAGATAAACAAAACCCGAGAGTTGTGCTGTTCTTGATGGCAGAAACAGCCAATGTAAAGACAATGGAATGAGGGGAGCTTAGGTAAAAGACAAATCAAATAATTGGTGAAATCTTTCTCTTAGCACAAGCACAAGTCCTTCTTGCATAACAAAATATAGTTTCTAATAGTGTCAAACAGCTCATTTGTGCTTCTCTTCAGTTTTAAGTAATTTTACAAAGTATTAAATAACATTTAATTAAATATCAATATCAAAAATATTCAATAACACAATAAGGATGTAATCAATAAAACCTAGACTGGAGAAATTTTATCAGATGAGCAAGGTGATTCCTCCAACAAACAAAATGAAAAGAAGAGAATGAGAGAAACAGAGAGACAGAGAAAAGGAGAGGAAAGCACAAAGACAGACTTAAAAGCATTTCCACAATTGCAATGTGTATTGTTATTTGGATTTTGATTCAAACTATTAAAAATATATGTAACATTTGAAATAATCAGAATATTAAACATTTGCTAATTATCTACTGATATTAAGGAATTATTATCATGTTTTAAGTATAATAATGATATTGTGTTATATTAAAATTTTATTATCTTTAGGGACATCACTGATGTATTTACAATCAAATTATATGACAGGTGTGATTTACTTTAAAACTATTTTTTAATATATTTTATTGATTTTTTTACAGAGAGGAAGGGAGAAGGATAGAGAGTTAGAAACATCAATGAGAGAGAGACATTGATCAGCCGCCTCCTGCACGCCCCCTACTGGGGATGTGCCCTCAACCAGGATACATGCCCTTGACTGGAATCGAACCTGGGACCTTCCAGTGCGCAGGCCGACGCTCTATCCACTGAGCCAAACCGGTTTCGGCAGGTGTGGTTTACTTTAAAATAATGGGGGGAGGGATAGGAAGTGAGATGAAATAAGATTGTCCATGAGCTGATCAATTATTGCAGCTAGATAAGAGGTATATAGGAAGTCATTATGCTATTTGTCTACGTACTTTTTTGTTTGAAATTTTCCATAATCCAAAGTTCCTTTTTTAAAAAAAAGAAAAAGATTTTTAGCTAAAATCTTGCAATTCGGTTTAACTTAATTTTATTTAGAATTTGTATATTTATTAATAAGTTTCCCTTCTAATCTTACTAAGTGATTTTGAACAATTAAGAGAAAAATTAACTGTCTTGAAAAGTAAATAATTTTAATGATGAAAAATGTTACACTTACTCAAACTTACATTATTGGTAAAAAAAATTTTCAAGTTTTGTAAGCTTTGAATACATATATATGTTCTTTCTTAATCCTTTAGATTCTTGAGAATTAGTATAAATTGAGAGCATAATAGAAATAGAAAACACAAAAAATAAGAGTTCAGAAAAGAATAAAATGCTGAGAGAAAAATAAAATAAACATTTTTGAAAGAAAATTGTTTCTTAATTTTTTTATAATTAGGAACAGTGAGAATGAATTTGTGTTAAACATAATACACATAAATATCAGGAACAGGATATTATACATTTGATATAATTACTCATCAAAACAATGAAAATGAGCAAAATAATTTGTGTCATCAAGTATTCAATTAGAACAGAACCCATGAAATTCCTATATTTTTACATCTCTTACTGCATGAATATTAAATTACTAAAGATTATGGGAATGTGTGAGCACTGCAGTTTGACTCTTGCTCTGGTCCTGTGTTGGAAAATGTTGGGAAAAATTGCCAAGGAGATATGCAATATCTCCCTTAAGTGGTATATACTCCCTATTATTTTATTTTTATTTATTTTTCCTGACTTCAAAGAGGAAAGAAGAGGAAGAGAAAGATAGAAACATAAATGATGAGAATCGTTGATCAGCTGCTTCCTCTACTTCCCACACTGGGAGTTGAAGCTACGTATGGTTCATAGGTTGATGCTTAACCACTGAACCATGGGCAAGGTATATAGTCCCCTTTAGAAAACATTTACCCAAAATAATGATAATAAAATATATTAAGATCATTCATTATAATTTATATTACAGGAGTTCAAAGAAGAAAAAGAATTATAAAGCTCTAACAATATTAAAAATTAGAGCAGGCTCATGAGAGGAGGTAGGAATTGTCTGCGTTTTGGTAGAAGGAAGAATACCATTAGACGGGATGGAGAAGGAAGGTCATTTTAGACACACAAATTCATGAAAGTATCGATGTGAGGATAAGGGGTCCAGATAGTCTATGGGGACTCTGATTAACAAAGACAGGTCTCAATCAATTTTACACCAAATGTAAGCTGGATTAGTCTGGCCCTGCTAAGTACCTTATTCAGGAACTGAAATGTTATAGCAGCAACATGGCTACCAGAGGAAATGAAATGGAAGCCTATAAACCCTGAAGTGTAGAGTAGGAACGCAAATGCAGAGAACTAAGTATAGTTTTATTTTGGGACTGGACCATAAAGGTGACTTAGGTAGACCCAAGGGCCAGGGTTCTGTGTGCATGTGTGCGGGCCCTTAGTGATCATTAACTTTTGAGGGGGGAAAAAAGTTACATGGTTCTGCAAGTAAAATGATTAAGGTATTTTTTGTAGCTATTTCTGTATGTCATAAAAGCAGCAGGATTTTTTAGAATGGGCTGATGTTCTTTATCCCAGTCCTCCCTCAGGGAATTAAAGAGCTGAGACCTGTAGGAATTTATTGGTCTGATGGGATACGAACATAGTGCCAAAAAGGGGCACATACATTCCCAGTAACTCATTTGAGTTTCTATCTAAATGCAAAGCCTGGTCTAATTTTTTGAAACCACCTTTCTGGTAGACTATTTAAGAGTTAAGGGATTACAAGAATAAGTCATTGATCTCCCAATTCTGAGGCTAACAAAGAATTTCATATTACTGAAACCAGACATTGCTTTTAAACGCACAGATTTTAACCAAATGGGGCGAAGGAGGAAGTTTATGTTTGCTCTGTCATAATTTGAAAGCTGTGTGACATTCTTGGGAAGAAAAGAAAGAGAAAACATTAAACCTTTGAGAGCATTTTTCCATGCTCTCCTTGAGTAACGGGAAAATTAGATATTACCTTGAACAGAGTGTACAATATGGAATGACCCAAAGCTCTTTGGAGGATGGTCTATCTTTTAAAATAAGGAAGCATGATTTACTGTGTACTTAGCGAAAAACATTGTTTTCAGTCAGAACAATTCCAGGTGAAAGATGAGGTAGTTATAGATGAGATAGTTCCATTGCTATGTTGATGAAATCAAGCCCAATAAATACTTTACAGCTCCTTTGACAACATATTTTGATTAAAGGAAGTACAGTAGAAGTAGAATGCCACTAATAAAGATGAGGTTCCCCGATTACACAAAGCAATTGAGTTTTAAAACAAATATACCAAAAAGGGAGATATGTAATACTTTCAACAATAAAGATTTATAAAAAATAAAATAAAAATAAAACAAATATACCAAACTCACACATCTTAATGCATACATATTACCTTGCCCCACCATAGGGATTAGTTTAGGAAGCTGTAAGCTTAAATAAGACAGCAGCAATTTCTTAAAAGAGTTTCAGACTCTTCTGTTCAAGGTACAGCAGTTTATTGTTTTGATTATCTTCAAAACTAAGAAAAATTCAACACATGAAAACAGATTTTCATTTTTGAAAAATAATCCAAAGTCAAAGCAAGTCTGGAGACTGAGAGGTGATTAAGCTGAGTAACACCATTTTTATTTAAAAATAAATTTTAAGTTGAATACATATAACACCTTTAACATTGGATCTGCAGACAATTTCCAAGAGGAATTACAAAAATAATTTGTTGAAATAAATGTAATGAATCTCAAGTACTTGGGGGAAAAGATCCATTTATAGCATATTATAGCCATATCATACTTAAACATTCTATTATTTATACAACTATTCTAAGTGACAGTATGTGCTAACATATAAAATGTGATTACCCTTTAGTCTAGCAATTTTACTTCAAGGACATCCTGAAGACAACTGGAGAAATAACAAAAATACCTATGCAAAACTGTCCATTTTTAAATTGGTAAAAAAAAATGAGAACATGCTAATTGTTACAGACAGGAATTTGTTCAATAAGATATACTATAACCACAGTGCAAAACATAAAGTTGTTTAAAGAATGATATAGAGCTGGGAGACCACATTTTATGTCATATATTAACTACAATAAACCCTGTGTTGAGAAGGATTCTGAGTCTGAGTGTGGTCTCTAGTCTCACAGAAGAAAGCTGTTATCTCTCCATTCGTGATCCTGAAATAATAGCAGGTTAAAGGAAGTGGCAGGACAATGCCCAGTTCTTTGCCATCTCGATACAGCTAGCAGCCAGGGTTAAGACAGGTAGTTTATTAGCAGGAGTTTACTAGGGAAAACTAGTTACAGAAGTGCTGGGAAAGATGACACAGAGAAAGTGGGACAATGCAACAATTTACAACCACAGAAAGCCACTGCCACCCGCAGAGCTAAAGGACAATTAGAGGGGTGCTGACCAGGAAGTCATCCAAAAAGAGCTGTGAGGCTAAGGCCACCAAGTAGGAGTCAGAATCATTTGCAGCAGCATGGATGGGACTGAAGAGCATTATGCTAACTAAGCCAAATAAGCCAGGCAGAGAAAGATAAATATCACACGATCTCACTCATTTGTAGAATATAATGAACAACATAAACCGATGCACAAAAACAGATCCAGAGACAGAGAAGTATCAATCAGACCGTCAAACCTCAGAGGACAGATAGGGGCGAGTGGGGGTAAAGGGGAGAGATCAACCAAAGGACTTGTATGCATGCATATAGGCCTAACCAATGGACACAGACAACAGGGGGCTGAGGGCAGCAGTTGAGGGGGGAGGGGGAATGTAATGGATGGATAAGGACACATATGTAATACCTTAATCAATAAAGAAAAGATAAAATAAATTTTAAAAAGAAGTGATGGAGCCCCTGCCCACGGTCAGAGCCAGCTCCTTCACATGTACTCTGCAGGCACACGGAGCACCACACTCAGAAGGGCCCTGGGCACAGTCGGTTTAAAGCTCTGCAGTCATTTTGAAATTTTTAATAATTTCTGAACAAGAGGCTTGCATTTCCATTCCGCATGGGACCTCAGAAATCATGCAGTCTGTTCTGCCACCTCCACCCAAAGCAGAGAAAGGTGAAGGTAAATACGCAAGCTGTCCCATCTTCTCAACCTGCATTCACCACTACCTCCCACTGGCCTGACTCAAATGCAAGCTCTTGGGAAAGGAAGCGTAGGTTGCAGAGACTGGTCCCGAGGAACAGCACAGGGTGGGAGAATGGTGGGGAGGAGACCCGAGGGCTAAAGGTAAACAGCTGGCCCATCCAACATAGGTAAATATGTGTTCTCATGGACAGACATTCAACTATATTAAGGATTTTAAAAAATAGAGAACATGAAATCATGTGTGATCCTGTTTCAATGTGCATATACTTACATTTATTTTTTAAAATATATTTTTATTGATTTTTTACAGAGAGGAAGGGAGAGAGTTAGAAAGTCAGAAACATCGATGAGGGAGAGATATCAATCAGCTGCCTCCTGCACACCCCACAGTGGAGATGTGCCCGCAAGCAAGGTACATGCCCCCAACTGGAATCAAACCTGGGACCTTTCAGTCCGCAAGCCGACGCTCTATCCACTGAGCCAAACCGGTCTCGGCAACTTACATTTATTTTTAACAATCGAGAGGTACATACACCAAGGTGTTTAAAAGATAAGTTAGGAGGAACATCAATCAAGATGTTTAAAATGGTGGTAGGCGAGTAAGATGATGGCAATTTTTTTATATTGCTTGTTTAACTGTGTTTTCTGACATTTCATATATGTGTGAACTTATATATTCCCACATATAATTTATGTATGCTTATATGAATATTTATATTTCCTTTATGTAATATTATAATAAATAAAGTAGCTTTATTTTTTTAACCTACAAGGAAGACCTGCTTGTTAATGAGTGATCTTGTCTTTTTATAATTAAGGAGAAGCTAGAACATAAATTGAGCTACTAACCCAATCTTGTCAAATTATGGAAGGAATTAGGAAAGAATGAGAACTGAGGAAACAGACTTGAAGTGGGTGACTGGCTGGCCATTGGGATAATTTTAGTAAATCAGCAAGGCCAAAGTTTGATTTTATGAGAAAAGCTATGCAGGAAATGGAGATAACTTTCTAAAAAAAGAAAAGAAAAAAGGCAGGAGGGGGAAACGATGAGCTGGCATTTTTGAAGGTTACTACGGAAGACTGAGGGAGAGAGGCACAGCTTTCTATCTGGCAACCAGGGCTGATGTCATCCAACTCTCAGATCTAGAGTCCCTATTAGGATGACTTAGGGAGTTAGACTATTTCTCTACTAAATGAGCAGGTCCTAATATTTTTTGTTTTCTTCAGCAAATCCTGCTAGCGGTGAATGTAAATGTGGGATGCAAGCTTAGCCAGCATTTTATCTCTCAGCATCCTTCCCTCTGTGTCTACCTAGGTTAAAAAAAATATTTTTATTAAATTTAGGACACTTGCAAATATTCTGATTTCCATTGGCTGATGCATATACCTGTAGGAAATAGAGAAGATCATTTAAAAATTGTTTAATTGATACCATACAATGTTGATGACTTACATATAATTTTTTTAAAGGAAAGCTTACCAATGCTTTCCTTTAGAATTAATGAGCATTTAAAGAATTAATTTAGGCTTAAAATGGTCATTTAATAAATTACTTCTGAAGATACTGAGCTTGAAATCAGTTACTCTCAGCCTGTTTAAAAGTAAGAGACCAAGATAGCAACATAGGCAAACACCTGTCTTTACCGCCTCCCAGAACCAAATCAAAATTACAACTAAAATACAGAACAACCATCATCCAGAACCACCAGAAAGGTGGCTGAATGGAAGTTCTACAACTAGAGAGGTAAAAAAGAAAGCACACTGAGACTGGTAGGCAACAAGAAGGCATGGAACAGGCTGATCCGTCACCCACATGGGCCACTATTTTTTTTTTTAAATGAGAGATATCTTTAAAAAAAAAAAAATATATATATATATATATATATATATATATATATATATATATATATATTATTGATTTTTTACAGAGAGGAAGAGAAAGGGATAGAGAGTTAGAAACATGATGAGAAAGAGGCATTGATCAGCTGCCTCTTCACGGCCCCCACTGGGGATGTGCCCGCAACCCAGGTACATGCCCTTGACCGGAATAGAACCTGGGACCTTTCAGTCCATAGGCCTGCGCTCTATTCATAAGCCAAACCAGTTTTTTCATGGGCCACTTTTTTAATCAGGAGGAAGATTGTCTCTGGCCACTTTTTTAATCAGGAGGAAGGCTGCCCAGAGAAGCAAGGGATTGCAGCCCCACACCAGACCTCCAGCCCAGGGTCCCAGAGATGAGAAAAGAAGTCCCTGTAACTACATGTATAAAATCCAGTGCGGATTGGGGCTCAGTGACCCAGATGCTGCACCTAAAAGGCCTTGCATCACAAATTGAACTTACAACATCTCACTTCCTTTGAACTACAGTGCAAGATGAGGCTCTGGGGATGGTGGATTGTCTGACATTGAGGCAGGAATGTGAGGGTGGCTTTCTCCCAGATAGAGGTGCTTACAGTGATCATTGTTCCTATGCTAGGACCTTTCAGTCCCAGGACTGATTGGTAGCCATTTCTGTTTGCTCTACCCTGGTATTCCCTGAGACCCCACCCCATTCAACTTACAACCCCACTCCAGCTGCATGCAGTGGCTTTTGCATATAATGATCTGTCCTTGCTCAGACTAAAATCTGTCAAACTAGCCTCACCTGGGTTAGGAAGCCCCAAACCTATCAACAAAAAGCCCAAGACTTAGCATCAGCACCAGCCTGCCTTGCTTCACAGCTGGGCCTCATCTGGGCAATTCCAAGCCCGATATAAAGAGAAGGAATCTGCAGATCTCTCTGTAGTCCTGGTGGATGGCCCCAGTCAGGGGCTGACTTTACTCTTCCTGGGAGAACCAAGAGCCAATGTACCCAGTGGTCAGTGTCAGACCATACCAGTTACAACTTTACACACCCATAAGTGATGCAATGTACCCAGTGGTCAGTGTCAGACCATACCAGTTACAACTCTACACACCCATAAGTGATGATGGGTAGACTCAGTGAACACCAAAGCCCCACTGAAGTAAGTCCTGTTCCATAAGGATGTCTCCTATCCATTATAGTCACAGCTGGTCCACACAGCCAATTGGCCTAGATGTCAATTCCTCCCAGTGACACCAAGAGCAATCAAGTCTCAACTACAAGACTATGCACACAGCCCCACAAAGGGGTGTACCCAGAGCAGCATTTGGCAACCTTTCAGACCTCATGGACCACCAGTGGACTGCAAACCACTGGTTGGTGACTACTGAACTAGAGTGTCAACCTCAAGTGATTGAGAAGGCTGAGCCACTGGGCTCTATAGGATACCTACTAGACAAGGCCACTCTTATCAACTCAAGGAGACTTAGGAGCTCTACACAATACATTGAAAAACAATAAAACAGGAAAGCAGTCAAAATGCAGAGACAAAGAAACCCATCATAAATTAAAGAAATGGGAGAAAGCAAACTACTGAATATTGAGTTCAAAATCATGATTATAAGGTTACTCAAGAATCTTATAGAAACCTCTAAGGGACTTAGTGAGATTTTCAAGAATCTTAGTGAGAATGCCAAACACATAGAAAAGAACTGGTCAGAAAGTAAGCATACACTAACTGAAATAAAGAATAATATACAGGGATTCAAGAGTAGACTAGAGGATCCTGAGAATCAAATCAACAATTTGAAATATGAGGAAGCAAAAACATCCAATCAGGAGAGCAAAAAGAAAAAAAAATAATACAAAAATATGAAGATAATGTAAGAAGCCTCTGGGACAATTTCAAGTGTACCAACATCTGCATTATGGGGGTGCCAGAAGAAGAGAGAGAGCAAAATATTGAACACTTTCATTATTTGAAGAAATGATGACAGAAAACTTCTCCTACCTTGTGAAAGTAATAGACTTACAAGGCCAGGAAGCACAGAAAGTTCCATAAAAAAAAAAAAAAAAGAGGACCACACCAAGACACATCATAATTAAAATACCAAGAGCTAAAGACAAAAAGAGAATCTTGAAAGCAGTAAGAAAAAGTAGTTAGTTACCTACAAGGTAGTTCTCATGGAACTGTCAGCTGATTTCTCAACAGAAAGTATGCAGGCCAGAAGAGAGTGGCAAGAAATATTCAAAGTGATGAATAGCAAGGACTTACAACCAAGATTACTCTACCCAGTAAAGCCATCATTGAAGGTCAGATAAAGAGCTTCACAGATAAGAAAAAGCTAGAGGAGCTCATCACCACCAAACCAGTGTCAAATGAAATATTGAAGGGTATTCTTTAAGAAGAGGAAGAAGAAGAAAAAGATTAAAAAAATGAACAACAAAATGGCAACAAAAATATATCTCTCAACAATTGAATCTAAAAATCAAAATAAATGAATAATAAATCTAATGAACAGAATAAACTGGTGAATAAAATAGAATCAGAGACATGGAAATGGAACAGACTGACGATTCTCAGAGGAAAGGGGGTGTGGAGGGATGAGAAGAACTTAAACAAAGATCTTATATGTATATATGCATTACCTATAGACACAGACAATAGGATGGTAAAGGCCTGGGGCAGGGCAGTATCCGGGTTGAGGAGGAATATGGGGCGGGGGGGGGGGGGACATCTTTAATAATCTCAACAATAAAGATTTTTTTAAGTGATTAAAATTTTGTACAGATATTTGACTATGCCATGTTTTTACAGTGTTTTTAAAACCCACTTGAGGGACAATCATATTTTCTCTTTCTGTCATTTCTTCAAAAAATACCCTGAGAAATGTAGGCTTGATCAGAAGCAAATGCTGACCTATGCTAACTATTGTTAGGCAATCTTAAAATGAGTGGTTTGTGTTGGATGTTTTTTCTCTCTTAGCAAACAAGCTGAGAACCTAGGGAGGAAAATTCTTCAAAGTTCTCTGTGCATTAATCCACCCAAGGGAAAATTTTGCAATTCAGCAAGGAAATCCTTTGGAGTTGAGATCAGATAGTGGACTGCGGCCTTAGTTCATTTTACATTGTCAATTCCAGAAATGCAGTCATAATCTTTGTTTACTCATTCAGAATCATTAACCCCGGTATCCTCCTTTATGTTAATGCACATGGAAGTTCTGCCGGATATAAGTCAGCTTTCCCCCTAATCACCATGCATCCCGTATAAACCTGCTCCATCTCAGAAGAGCTCCGTTTACCCACCCCCTTATCACCTGCCCACAGTCTGCTCAGCTGCAAGGGATGGTGTGACAAAGGACCATAAATGTGACACAGTCTTTGAAAGATATCAGTAAAATTTTACATTATCATTCTGATTGAGAGGAAAGAAAGAAAGATGCATGAAAAGGTATCAGATTATCTTCTTTTTCAGAGAGGTTAAGTGGTTAATTAATTTGCATCTCTGCCTTTCCACAGCCATTTTATACCTGTCTGATAGAATAAATTATAAACCATGAAAATTGAACAGTTTTTTTTTAAATTGGACTTTACTGAATAAAATCTTTGAAAATATTTGTCTTTTAAAATTATTTCAAATTAATAAGTATCAAGTTCTTGTTTCCATCATAGTCAAAACCAGCTTCAACTTTGATCCATGGAGCAGTGAGTGCCACCTCAAGGTGCCAGGTACTTCGAAGGGGTTGGGATAAACAGATGTGACTCCCCTGATAGCAATGTAAGGCAGATATATGTGCTGAAGACATTACTGCAGAAGAAGGTAGAATAAGAAGGAAGAGGCTATTATCTATACTAATAATAGCCTACATCAGTGGTCAGCAAACCATGGCTCACATGCCACATGTAGCTCTTTTGCTCCACAAAATACTATGGCCTGAGTGAGTCTACTTTGAAGAAATATCATCAGAAGAAGTTTAAAGTTTAAAAAATTTGGCTCTCAAAAGAAATTTCAGAGAGCCTTGAGGAGAAGCCAAGATGGTGGCATAGGTGAACACCTAAACTACTGCCTCACACAACAATTTCAAAACTATAGCTAAAAGATATAATGGACATCATCCAGAACCACAGGAAATCTGGCTGAGTGGAAATTCTACAACTAGAAGGAAAGATGGGGGCTCACAGAGACTCAGAGGAGCTGCAAAAAGCTGAAGTACAGAGACATGCACATGGAGAGAATGGGCAGCGGAGTGCCTGGTTGCCTTCCTCTAGCAGGAGGGAGACAGAAACTCCTGACTGCACTGAACCCCAGTTCTGGGCAAAACTCATACAGGGGGAGTCTGGACTGGGAGGAGTGCACAGAAACTCAGGGGAGCTACGAAAGGCAGAGGTCTGGAGGCATGCGCATGCGAGTGCACACAGAGACTGATTTCTGATTGTGTTTTCTCTAGCAGGAGGAAGATGGAACCTCCCGATTACGCTGAACCCATTTCAGGCGAGAACCTGGGGACCCTGGGGACCCAGACTCATATGGGTCCCCAGAGTGCATAGAAACTCAGGGGAGCCACGAAAAGCAGAGGTCTGGAGGCACGTGCACAAGCAAGCACAGAGAGGGCTGCAGCGAATACTCAGGGACACTGACACCCAGAGGCCTCATAGGACAGGGCTGATGAGAAGCCAAGGCTATCTACTCAGTCCTGAGACTCTGCCCCATCCAAGCCCATCACAGAGGCTTTTGCAATTTTGAAAGTCTTGTCTCATAAGGCTGACTCCAGCATAGAAGTTCTCCTGGCGTAGACACAGCTGATCCCCACAGCCAATTGGCCTGGAGGTCAATTCCACCCAGTGATACCAACAACAATCAAGACTTAATTACAACAAGGCTGTATACAGAGTTCACAAAGAGGTGCACCAAGAGTGTCTACCTCAGGTAACTGGGGAGGTGGAGCTACTGGGCTATATAGGACATCTAGCACACAAAGCTACTCTACCAACTCAGGAAAGCAGTAAAAATGTGGAGAAAAAGAAATATATCACAAATGAAAGAAATGGATGAAAACAAATGACTGGATGTAGAGTTCAAAACCACAGTTATAAAGTTTTTCAAGAATTTCCTAGAAAAGATGGATAAATTTAGTGAAACCCAAAAGGAGATGAGAAAGGACCAACTAGAAATTAAACATACTGACTGAAATAAAAAATATTATACAGAGACCTAACAGCAGACTAGAGGAATGCAAGAATCAAGTCAAATATTTGAAATACAAAGAAGCAGAAAATACTCATCTGGAAAAAAAAAAACAAAAAAAACAAAAAAAAATTGAAGATAGTGTAAGGAGCTTCTGGGACAACTTCAAGTGTACCAACATCAGAATTATGGGGGAGCCAGAAGAAGAGAGAGAGTAAGATAGTGAAAATCTATTTGAAGAAATATTGACTGAAAATTTCCCCCATCGGGTGAAAGAAATAGACTTACAAGTCCAGGAAGCCCAGAAAACCCCAACAAAAGGAATTCAAAGAGGATCACACCAAGATACATCATAATTAAAATGCCAAGAGCAAAAGACAAAGAGGGAATATTAAAAGCAGCAAGAGAAAAACAGTTAATTATCTATAAGGGTGCACCCATACAATCGTCAGCTGATTTCTCAATAGAAACTATGCAGGCCAGATGGGAGTGGCAAGAAATATTCAAAGTGATGAATAGCAAGAACCTACAACCAAGATTACTCTACCCAGCAAAGCTGTCATTCAGAATTGAAGGGCAGATAAAGAGCTTCACAGGTAAGAAAAAGCATAAGGAGTTCATCAACACCAAACCAGTATTATATGAAATGCTGAAAGGTACTCTTTAAGAAGAGGAAAAGAAGAAAAAGGTAAAGATAAAAATTATGAACAACAAATACATATCTATCATCAAGTGTTTCTAAAAAGCAAGTGAATAAAAAATCTGATGAACAGAATAAACTGGTGAATATAATAGAAGTAGGGCATAGAAAGGAAGTGGACTGACAATTCTCAGGGGAAAAGGGGTGAAGGGGGTGTGGTAAGAAACTGGATAAGGACAATGAGGGGATGGTAAGAGCAGAGGTTGGGGTGGGAACCAGATGGAGGGGAGCTATGGGGGTAAAAAAAGAGGAACAATTGTAATCTGAACAATAAAGATTTATTAAATTAAAAAAATAAATAAATACACCCATAGATAAGAAGAATGAGAGGAAGGTAAAAGCAGAGGTTGGGGTGAGAACCAGGTGAAGGGGAGCTATGGGGGTAAAAAAGAGGAACAATTGTAATCTGAACAATAAAGATTTATTAAATTAAAAAAATAAATAAATTCACCAGATCTTTGATCAAAAGAGTCACTCTTTAAGTCAAATAATTAAGGTTCTTATTGGAAGTTGGTACCTCTTTGAGATAGAAGCAAATATTTTCTATAACACATGTAACAATGGATGGCTTCTATTAACTAAAACTACTTTCCTAGAATATATATGCCATTCATTTCAAACCTGTCATATAAATGATTGTTATAAGAACACCTGTTCCAGAGGCAAAGGGCCTTGTACCTGCTGTTTACCATGAGGAATAGAATGGCCTTGCCAGGTTTAGACAGTTTTAAAGTCTTTTATAAGTCACTGGACATGCATTCTAAAATAAAGATATATTATCACTCAAAGAAAAAAAAAAAGAAATTCCAATCATTTTACTGTTGTTATTTGGCTCTCTTGACTAATGAGTTTGCCAACCACTGGCCTAGGTGGTCATCATGCCCTGATGCCATGATGCCCTCACGCCATCACAAGATGGCTGTGCGCACAGCGGAGGTGGGACCCAGCAGCCGCTCCACTCAGCAAGGCCTGGGGTCCCGTGGCTCCGCATGGAATGGAGGAAACTGGTCCTGGTGGCTCTGCTGCCTCACATAGAGGAGGCCAGTCACGTGGAAGAGTCCTCGTGGCTCCATGTGGTACAGAGGAGGCCATTCCCAGCCTCTCTGCCACCTCATGCAGAGGAAGCAGGATCTGGCAGAGAATCCATGCCACCTGCTTTGTGCACCATGGAGGCGGGTCCTGGAGTCCCTGCCACTTTGCTCAAAAGAGATGGATCCTGTGGTTCCACACACGGTTCCAGCCTACTTCTTTGGGGAAATCCATCAAGGAGCCCCAGATGGGTGGGCAGGCCCTGCCTCTTTGGGGCAATCGATCAAGGGACTCCCACACTGTGAGAGGGCACAGGCCAGGCTGGGGAACCCACACCCCCACCCTTCAAGTGCATGAATTTTGTGCACCAGGCCTCTAGTTAATAGCATATCAAGAAAAGACTTTGTACAAGGGCCTAAGGGTCTTGGGCTAGTCTTTAAACTTCTGGTTCAACATCAGAAGATAGAAATAAAAGGGGAAAGAAAAGACTGATCATAGGATGAGTAAAAGGGACATATGAAAAGATAGAAAAGAGTCTGGATCCAGGGAGTCTAAGACTTGAAATGAGATAAAACATGTTTTGAATTCAGCTCTTTAGGCAGTAGAGTCCAGAACATTCTTTAAAAAAAAGAAATTCAAGGATAAGTTTATTGATTCTCAGTGAGAAAAGAATGAAGAGAGGGGACGGGGGGAGAGGAAGAAAGAGAGAGAGAGAGGGAGAGAGAGAGAGGGAGGGGGAAGAGAGAGAAACTTCTATTGGCTGTCTCCCATATATTTTTCAACCAGGGATCTAACCCACAACCCAGGTATGTGCCCTGACTGGGAATAAACCTGCCACCTTTTGGTATGTGGAAGGACACTCCAATCAACTGAGCCACATTGGCCAGGGCCAGAACATTTTTATACATGGAGACTTGGTGTGATGATAGCTGAGTTTGAGAAAGAAAAATCCAAGAGCAGTTTGGGAGATGGATCACAGGAGAGGTTACTGGTAGTCAGAAACACCAATATCACTGAAGACTCCACTTATGGATAAGAGAAGGAGGGAGGGGCTGGGCTAAAGCAGCAAAAATAGGAATGGAGAAGCAGGAACCCACAGAAGATGAGAGGGAAGCACATCCTTTAGAGCATGATGATAAAAAAAAAGGGAGAAAGTAATAATAACGCTGATTCTGACGATTTTTTTATAATATCATTAAAAAAATTGGGGAAGATGAAAGGAGGGGGCATTTTGGAAGAGAAGAAAATGTGCAGCATTTAAAAAAAAATAACAGCAGGGTATTAATGAGCATACAAGTAAAAGTTACCCATGAATTAGTATTGGATCATTGGAACTATAGAGAAAGGAAGGAATAGGAATGTAAATTTTGAAATCATTGGTATAAGGATATTTGTTAAAATATAGAAATAAAGCAAATCTCCAAGATGTTCTAACTTTTAATAGCATGAGATACCTATCTTTAGAGAATGAGAGAGAAATGAAGAGCATGAGAAAAATCCAGCTGGAAGGGAAAACACACACACACACACACACACACAAATAAAAAGGAAAATGCAGAAGCTAAGAGAAGATTTTTCGCCAGTGTCTAAGGGCTTGAGATATAAGTGGGAGGTGAGAAAGCAGAATCAATCTATGTAAAAAATTCATTTTTTCAGTAGCTGTGAAAGAAAGAAGAAAAATGGTTAGTAGCTAGAAGGAAGATGTTTTTGAAATAAGAGAACTCATAAAGATATCATTGAAGATTCAAGAGAGAGAAGCAAGGAGCTAGGATACATTCTGTAAGGTTCTTGCATGAGGCAAAGTCAGGCACTATCCTGAGGATTGTCAAAGGCAGTGGTTCAGCTTGCAAGAAAGTCTATCCAGCACAGTAAACAACAAAAACTCTTGCTAAGTTCCTGCAACTGAGAAGCAAAGCAGAGCAGGGACCTTGGAAAGCTCTGAAACATTCGCTGAAGGACTAACCAGAAGATTTTAGATCCTAACACCAAAAGGATGGGAAGGGGTAAAATCAAGGCTACACATGAAGGGCCTTGCTTGAAAAAGGAGGAAAATAAAGGGAGCCTTTGGGGAAGGAGCCATCAGCTAGAGTGTGGCGGAAAGTGGAGCCTGTCAGCGTTACAAAAGGCTTGTGCTGGCCCTGAGGGGGAAGTGTGATAGGAAGTCAGATAAATAACAGGGTTTCTGAGCAGCAGTGAGGGTGCCGCCGAGATTAGAGAGCATTGATTGGTGGTATATCCATTTATATATAAAATTATACCATGTACATGAGTATTGGCTGGCCAGCCAAGAGCTAATGCACACATATAATATTTTATCTCCAGTAATGGTACTTAAATTTTTTTAGTAAACTCCAACAGTCAAACACAATTTTAACTTGACCTCCTTCCCAATGCTGGTGCATTTACTGAACACTGCCTTGTTGCCTTTTACTCACTCAGCATTTCTGTTAGTTTTTAAAAACCAAAAGGAATTGATTTGTTTTTCTCAGCAGTTCTGAAATCACCCCCTACTCACACCACACACACACACACACACACACACACACACACACACACTCATTGAGTTGTATTTAGGGGAAAAGACAGAAAAAAAAAAGTTTCCATCTTGAAGCTGCTTATGTTCCATCTTGAAGCTGCTTATGTTTTGGGCAAGAAAAATAATCTTTTAGATATATAGTCTTGGGTGGTAAGTGACCAGCGTGCACATTGAACCAATGGGAACATGTTGGCTCTAAGCATTGGAAAGCACCTTCATTTGTCCTGGTTCTGTGACACTCGTCAGACACCTACCTACCTCTGAGCTCTCTGCCCTCCTGTTGGATTTGGCCAAAATCCTATTGAAGAGTAGCAAGCACAGAGACAGAGGAGCAGATGGCAATTGGAAAAGCATTTTTCCCTGGGGAGTGGAGGGAGAGTTACAAAAATGGATTCTGCTGTCCCCTAAGTTAATTGAATAGGTAGCTCTTTTTATTTTATTATTTTTTAAATATATTTTATTGATTTTTTACAGAGAGGGAGGGAGAGGGATAGAGAGTTAGAAACATCAATGAGAGAGAGACATCGATCAGTCGCCTCCTGCACGCCCCCTACTGGGGATGTGCCCGCAACCAGGATACATGCCATTGACCGGAATCGAACCTGGGACCTTTCAGTCTGCAGGCCGAAGCAAATAGGTAGCTCTTGACCTACTGCTCCTAAGACAAATGGGTTGGGGGTAGGGTCTGTTATTTGGGAGAATGAGGACATTTTCATTAATACTTTTCCATTTCTATGCTCTCTTTGTAGATGACTTATACGCATTTACCAGTGAACCTTCACTGCGTACCCAAAGTGACAAGCTTTTCTTTGTAGTGATGGCCCATTAGGGAAGGATCCTTGGGCCTGGGACCAAGATGTTTGTCTCTAGGTCACTGATATGAAACACTGAGGCTCTGGCTGAGGAGTCTGTGGGAGTCAGTGTAAGACAATTGATTACCAGTTCTGCATTTTTAGTCTTCATAATGCCAATGACCACAAAGTATTATTGCTGGGCATCAACTCTAACCACACTGCACATTTCTCATTTAACAGATCTTCCTGGCATTTGTTTGGACAAGATATTATCCTGGTTGTTATCTAAGGCCCTGAAACTGCACAAGCATTAAGTTACAAAGCCTAAAGGTGGCAAGTAAGGAGAAAACCCCAAACTCAGAACTAACTCGGGCCAGAATACAAAGCAGACAAAAGCAACACTCTTTCTGGCTTTCCTTTTCTTTTTAATATAGTTTTATTGATTTTTCAGAGAGGAAGAGAGAGGGAGAGAGAAACATCAATGATGAGAGAGAATCATTGATTAGCTGCCTTTTGTACTGTGGATTGAGCCCGCTACCCAGGCATGTGCCCTGGCTAGGAATGAAACCATGAGCAACTGGTTCATAGGTCACTGCTCAACCACTGAGCCACACTGGCTGGGCTCCTTGCTTTTCTTTATTCCACCTCCAGGCATTGCATCTTTCTAGCTCTGCCCTATGAGTCTGAATTTCTGAACAACAATTATTACTGGTTTGCTTTTTATTGTTATCTTCATTATAAAAAAAAAAAGCAGTACCCAGCATTGTGTGCTATATTTAGTACCTTAGATGTCTCATTTAAATCTCACATGACTTGTGAATGTATAGCATGGGGCAAAAGGAGGCTTGTAGTTATTCACATGGAAAATAATAAAATAGTTAATAAAAGCACAAGGGTAAATTATGTTTTGAATACTCACAACTGAAAACCTACATTTTTGCCCCATCCTATATATTTTGTTCTACAAATTCATTTCAAAAGTGCTCAAAGTGCATATATTCTCATCTACACAAAAACTAGGACTGTGTCATCAATTTCCTGCCCCCCACTCCTATGTTGGTATTTAAGACAATGACATGATTTTGGATTCCAGGCAAGAGATATGGAGGAATGACTTAGAAAGTGATAAACATAAAGTATGTATTATTCTCCTAAACTCATTCTGTTCTTTTGGATACATCCTAACTTCTCTCTTGCCTTATTCTCTTTTGATGGTAATCAATATCGCAAATGGAGCAGTCAATTCCAGACCTTTCCTGCTGTCTACACATCTCTTTTATTACATGCTAGCAATAAGAGGAACTAGTGTGTCATCTGTTTTAAATGACCAATCAGTAATTTGCTTGCCATTTGGAATAGAAGCCTTTTCATTTATACCCATAAAAATGACCGAAAACAGAGAAAGTGGTAAGAGTCATCATTGAGATATACAGATGCCTATTCAACCCATCCTAGTCCCAGTCCTTAATTGCATTCTGAAAGTCAGATACTGGACTAATTTTGACTGAGCCACAGTAATTATGGTTGGAAAGGGGGAGCAGGCCCCGAAACTGATAGTTTTCTGCATAAGTCACCAAAGAGTTATAGGGCCTATATCAAACTGTTGTTTTAAGGACCCCCTGAAATAAGTGTTCAGTAAACTCCATATTTCCATACAAATATTAGGTGTTCTTTATTATCACAATTATCCCTCCAGTGTTCATACTGTCCTCTTTCAGTAATTCTTCTTAAAATTTACACTTTATTATGAAGAATAAATGTCATCCCAGTATCCCAAAATAATACATGAGGCACTCAACAAACCATAGTTTGTGTTACCTTGCTATGAGATTAGGGAGGCAGCATGATATAATGTAAAGCAAATCAATTAAGAAATGGAAGACAAGAGTTGTGATCTGGCTCCTCTCCTCCTAACCCAGCCTCAATGTTCTCATCTATCAAATAGAAAAGATAATATTATTTATTTTGTGAGGATCAACTGAAATTGTTTTAATGCAAGTGTCTTATAAAGTTATACACTACAAACCTAGCCAGTTTTTCTCAGTAATTAAAATGTAGGTCTGTGGACTGAAGTGTCCTGTGTTTGATTCCAGTCAAGGGCACATACCTGGGTTGCAGGCTCATTCATCAGCCCTGGTAGGGGTGTTTGTAGGGGGCAACCAATTGGTGTGTCTCTCTTACATTGATGTTTTTCTCTCTCTCTATCTCTCCCCCTCCCTTACACTACCTCTCTCAAAAAAATGAAATTAAAAATATCCCTGGATGAGGATTTATTTAATCATTAATCATTTAATAAATAAATAAATGAACAAACAAGAAAAATAAAGTTATACATGATATAAATTCATATTATTGTTACCAACCCTCTAATGATTCTGGAATTTATGCTTACTGGTAAAAAATAAAGCATTAACAGTTTATGATCATTCTCATTGAAAGAAGCAACATATTTTCCATTAATACTCCCATTTATTTGTGGTGACTAGTGAAAGTTAAAGGATAAATAATCTGTGGGCTTTTTGTCCTGCCAAAATGCTTCATAGGGTGAAGATATTTGAAAATGATAGGATTAGAAGGTCCATTTTCCACTCTTAATTTAAAAAATACACATACAAACAACTTTATCCTTCAAAAGAATAAAAAGGAAGGGGATCAGTGATATATTCTCTTGCATTTTTATCTAGACATCATTATCGTAGCCTACCAGACTTGGAACACACTCAAATATGCTTGATTTAAAACAAAAAACAGCAAAGACATAAAATACCAAATGCACTATAGCTATGAGATATTAAGTTCTCTGTTCAATCACAGGTTGGTAGCTTTGTTGTGGCAGAGTTGGGACCAGAACTCTCTCATCTCCTTACTCTCTAGTAAGTTTCTCACCATAGCTCATTACTCCTTAAAACAGTGCTTATTATAGCACTTTGTTCCTTGAAAAAAAATGGTAGAAACGATGTGATATAGAACTCTTTGCTGGTAAAGACAGTCATTTATTTTAGCCAGGAAGTAGGCTATTTTTATTGTTGTTATTTGCCTGTAGAACCATACAGAACAGAAGCAAATTTCATTTCAGATGATTTTCTCTTTTAATATCAAGACTCCCTCATCAAAAGCAAATGCTGGGAAGGGATTGGAAAGCAAACTTATTTATACAATAGACACTTATCCAAGGAAATGGGTTGTAGAGAGATTAGCATGTCTTGAATTATGTTATTCCTGAAATGTCAATCAGTCATTACAGTATTTGCTTCTCTCATGGTATTCTCAAAATGGATTATTGTCCCTGAATTTTTAATAACAATTTAGTGGTTCAAAATACTGACAGTGATAGATGACGACAGCCTAAAAAAGTGCTCTGGCTTTCTATATTGCATAAACAGAACACAATTGTATCTCTCTAGCCAGTGTCAGAATTATTCTTGACAAAAAAAATGTTGAAGCCATCTGCCAAGAGAAGGTCAAAATCATATATAGAAAATAAATTATGACAAACATGGAATTGGCTAAAGGTTAAGGATTTAAAATACAAACATATTTGAAAGCACAAATCCACCTTCATAGGGTAATAATTTAAAGAATCCCACCTCTGGATTCCTAAGTAGCTGATGTAGTATTACATGTATTTCTAAAAATATTGTAATATGGAGTAGAGCAACAAATTAAAAATGTAACTGGTAAGAGTATTAGAAACTTTTAGCTTCATTAAAGCCTTCCTTATTTTGTACAGTGCCTCAAGACTGGCTAATAACCTGCTTCTTGGCTCCAGAGAAGTCCAATAAATATATGAGTTGATTCCAGAAATACCATTCCAGTGACATTCTAGGAATTGTTGGATAAATTGATCATAGATTTGTGGGAAGTGGACAGGACAAGAAGAGGTGACATTCACAGTGGCTTCATACCATAAAGTCCTGGAGGTAGTGCAATAGTCTCAAATCTCTGTGAGTTTTCAATTTCCAGGAGCTCCCAGCATCCATCCAGAGGGTCTCAGCAGCCCGCAATCACTGGCTTGTGCAAAGCCAGTGATTGCAAAGTAAGCTTCATTTGCATGTTCAGAGACAAAGGAGAACTCAGGAATCCTATTCACAGGAAGTAAATATTGCATGAACACAGTGGAGCTCTGCCTACATCAAGACAAAATCTGAAGTCAAAGTCTTTTTCCTTTTGCTGTATACATCTTTTTCTGTTGAAATTCATAACTATAAAATCACTATTTCACAGAAGAAAGCTGTTCAAAAATAAAAATTAATACAAGAATGGAGTAAAAGAAACTTTATGTACTTTTTTGACCTGTCACTCTTATATGTCCTGGAATAATAATTGATTAGATATAACTTCACTATTAAAGTGTAAACTTGAAGATAGGATAGTTGCTGTTCATCTGCACACCATGCCTAGAACATCTCATTGCAATGCACATGAACTCTGCTCAACATATATTTGATCATCTATCCATAATAAACCACATGAAAGTAGCTTATTCTTAGAACTTATTCTTTGCCAATGCAGGGCCAAGCACAGAGTAGATGCTCTATAAATATTTACTGAATAAATAAGTGAGTGAATGCCAAGATGATCTTCAAGCCACCTTCCTCCAGTCCACTCAAATTATTCCTTTTTACTAAAATCAGTAGACTCACTCAATTTAACCTATTTTCATGAAATACTCTCTAGTAGGGCTCCTCCACCACACATGCATTTTCTCTGTCACAGGTGAGGAAATATTGTCATTCCTGAATGGGCTTAATTTTAAAATCTTGCCGAGACAGGTTTGACTCAGTGGATAGAGCATCGGCCTGCAGACTGAAAGGTCCCAGGTTCGATTCCAGTTGGGGGCATGTACCTTGCTTGCAGGCACAACTCCATTAGGGGGCGTGCAGAAGGTGGCTGATCCATGTCTCTCTCTCATCAATGTTTCTGACTTTCTATCCCTCTCCCTTCCTCTCTGTAAAAAATCAATAAAATATATTAAATAAATAAAATAAAATCTTAATCCAGGCCAAATTTCCAACCTAATAAAAGAATAATATGTAAATTAACTATCACTTCAACACACAAGATGGCCGCCCCCATGTGGTCAAAGATGGCCACCCCGATGTGAACACAAGATGGCCACCACAAAATGGCTAGCAGAGAAGAGTAGTTGGGAGGGACCAGGCCTGCAAGGGAGGGCAGTTGGGGACAATCAGGCCTGCAGGGGAGGACATTTAGGGGTGACCAGGCCTTTAGGGGAGGGCAGTTAGGGGTGTCTGGGCCTCCATGGCAGAATAGATAGGGACAACAAGGCTGCAGGGAAGGGCAGGTGGAGGCAATTGGGCCATCAGGGGAGCAATTAGGTGTCAATCAGGCTGACAGGTAGTGGTCAGGGGGTGATCAGGCTGGCAGGCAGAAGTGGTTAGGGGTAATCAGGCAGGCAGGCAAGCAGTTGGGAGCCAGCAGTCCTGGATTGTGAGAGGAATGTCCAACTGCCTATTTCGGCCCGATTCCACCAGGATCAGGCCTATACAGGCAGTCAAACATCCCTGGAAGGGGCCCAGATTGGAGAGGGTGCAAGCTGGGTTGAGGAACACATACCCCCCACCTCTCCATATGCATGAATTTCATGCACCAGCCCTCTAATAAATAAACAAAAGACAGAGGTGTTTAAGATAAAAGGGAAGATGTTCTCTTCATTCACACCCCATCTTATTCGTTGGAGCTACTTTTATATGTACAAAGTGAGTAGATAAAATAAGGTTCAAGTTGGCTATAATTCAACTACAACTTGCTTGTAATAAAAGATGCAGTTTTGAAGGGACGGAGGTATTAGATTCACTCAATTTAACCTATTTTCATGAAATACTCTCTATTAGGGCTAGGTTCCACCCAGAAAATAGGTAGTAAATGCCCTATCAGACAGTCAAATGTTCATGTTTGTCAATTTGCTAATCAAAGTATTTAAAAAGAGTTTTAAACTAAGATAAAGCACACTCAACAACCCTATGGTATAGGTTAGTAACCCATAATACCACAGTCTCTGAGAAAACCCACAGGCATCCAAAATAACTCAAAAAATCCTGCCTGGATTTTTTTGTATTTCTGGCTCATAAACGTTTATAGATGTGGAAGACCTACAGACAGGGCTCTCTTTCCAGGTGGCTAGCATGGTCTTCTTCACAGCCTATTCCAACTGAGGCACCAAATAAAGTTCTTCCTACCTCATAGCATCATCACCCAGAAACCAAGGCCTTGCAATGACCATTGGTAATGTTAGTATCTGTAGAGAGAAGAAAGAGCAGCATCCTCTTTTTTCTGGCATAACTATAATCTTTTGTTCTTATCTCTGAGCCTCTCTAGAGTTATGGTCATGTCTAGGCAAAATCATCTGAGCAGAGAGCAAGGTCTTGATGTCTTCACCAAGCAGGATTCACAGAGGATTCATAAAAGAGGCCCATTTTTTATTTGGGCCTTTTTAATTCTGCACGTGTTTCAGATGGTTGCCTGCCTTGATCGCTGTGAAATAGCATCTCTCTTCTCTCCAGTGCTCGTGCTTATTGGACTAAGCATGCAGATCAAGAAAAGGTGCTGAGAAACAATGATTCCTCTAAATCGCCTTGGATTATGAATTTGAAACTTAACACTCGCTGTTGCTTTTTAAGGGTGTGTAGTGTGTGAGAGAGAGACAATAACTTCCAGTGAAATAAGGCCATGACTTTTATATGTTTGCATAATGCTGATCACACTGACTATTAACTGGGTGCCCATAATCAATCATAG